>JAUESO010000207.1:0-107021 GCA_030914385.1 Drosophila antonietae
AAAATTGAGTTGAAAATTTGGCATGAAAAATATGTAAAAATATTGCTAGTATTTTATATACCTAGATAAATATTATATGTGAGAAAAAAAATGATTTTACAATACTATTTTTCTTATTTAGAATTCATAAATATTATTTCGTTGAATTTTAATTTAGTAAATTGAAAAAAAAAAGTGTGCATATTTTGGCATATTAGCAATTCTGCTAAATTTTTATTTTTTTGAACATTTTTGCTTTAAACAGTTTTGTTATCTTGCTCATTGTCAACTGCCACAATATTTATCTACAATTTGCACTTGTTGCTTTTGCTTTCGCTTTATTTATCATTTTGATATTTATGTTGACATTTGCTTGGCCATATATGCTTGTTCGCCTTCACTCATATAATATTTACTTTTGGCATATTACAGATGTGTGCCCGATACAAATGTTGATTCACGAGCACTTTAATTACTTGATGGCTATTTTCGCTGTCACTGTTGAGTGACTCAATGTGTGTGTGTGTGTGTATTTTGTGTGTATGTGTATTTGTTTGCTCACGTTTGTCTCTCTTCATTAATTAGAGTTTGCTTGCAAAGCTGCTCAAAATTTGTCAATGAAATATTTTGCAATATGTCTTTACTTTTTCTATATAAAGCATAAATTTGTTACTTTATTTGAAAATGTTTAAATATAGAAACTCATTTTCTGAACCTTTAGCACCTTTAGTTTTGAATAGAATATGTTGAAAATGGAAGCAATGAAACTAAGAGAGTCAGATTTAAATTATATACATTTTTTGTAACTATTTTTTATTCAGTTTCTTGACTTGCAATTGCTATCTTTTTATGTTCAGTTCGAAAGGAACAAAAATAAATAAATAAATAAAAAAGAAGCAAATTAAAGTTATAAATAAATCTAAATAAATCTGAGAGTTAACTTTCACTATTTATATCTGCGCCAGCCACAGCTTCTTCTAAATCTTTTTCAGCTATTTCAATATTTTATTATTTGCTAATTTATGTATTCATTTTTTATACATTTTAAGTTATATAAATCTAGTTCAACTAGTTGAAGCTATTTTAACTCTACCTTGCTTAAATTGTTTTTATTATTTTATTTATTTTATTTTACTATTTTTAAATAATTGTATGTATTCTTCCCATCTCGTGTTCATTAAATTTCTCAATTATTTTAATTATGCATTTTTTCCGATTCCCTTTAATAAGATTGCCTGTTATATAACAGGGCCTTTAAATTTCCATGGAAAATCAAGTTTAATAAGTTTTAATAAACTCAAACTTTGCAATGCAACTAGTTGCCACTTCTTCAACTATCTACTCTATCTCTTCCTATTAATTCCTTCAACTACCTCTGCCTCTGCCTATCGCCCTTTCAAATGTCTCTCTTGCAACTTTTTCATCTGCTATAAGTTTACTCTGAACTTTTGCTTGAGCATATCTCTAAGTCATTTGCACTTAACTCGAACCATACATAATTTCATTTAATTGCACTCGTTGTTTTCTCTAACGTAATTGAATAGCTCATACAAGCAAGCGCACCATAAGATATATGGCAGAGAGATAGCAATACAAAAAGAAGAGTAAAATTTCAAAGTTTTTCCTCTTGCAGCAAAAGAAAACAAAGTCAACATAGTTTTTACCGATACTTGGTTGAGACGTGCCGAGCAACCACGTAACGCATGCTTAAATTAAGTAAAAAAAAATATATATTTACTTTAAGCCATTGCAATTGTTGGCAATTAAGTCTGACACCAGCTTTAAGTTGAAGTATTTTCTTTTTCTTTTGCTGTTTGCTAAACTCAAGTTTCAAATTTAACGAGTCTTTGCAGGTTTTTTTTTTTTTTTTTTTTTTTTTTTTTGTATAAATTTGTTTTCTTCATTTTTATTTCTTTTGTTGGCTGCTGTGGGCGTCGCAGCGTGTCTGTGTGCGCTCCACTTGTGTCTGTGTGCGCGAGTTTCCGCTTCCGGCCGACATCGTTGTGGCTCTGCAATCTGTCGGCTCGCTGGCAACTCACATGCACACAGACACAAATAAGCTCACACTCTAATACACACTCACATACTTGCAAACACGCACACACACACACATGCATGCATAAGCTGTGTTGAGTTGTTTGGCCTTTTTGGGTTTTATTGCAGAGCGAGTGTAGCAGTTGGTCAGGCATTCGGTATGAGCCGCATAGGAGTTTTGAAGTGTACATATGTAAAATATATGTAAAAGGGGTTTTTGCATATACATATATGTGTTAATAGGGTCTGATGTTTCTGTTAGAGCATATGTAACAGGCACTTTTGTGTAAATTTAAGTAGTAGGTATATGAAGTATATATGAATATCTTTCCGATCAGATAGACGACTTGAGTCTGGCCGTTTATATCAAGAGCGCAAGATTTTTTTTTTTAGAGATTTTACATGTATTGTATATATATTTCTGATATATTATCATTTATATTTATTCTATTTTTCTTTATTTATTTTTTTATTGTTATTCCCAATTAGTTTTTCATTTATTTCTTTAATATTATAATTCCTATTATTTTTATTAGCTTTTATATAGAATTTATATCTATTTTTTTATTATTTAAAAAAATATTATTCTTATTTATTATTATTTATACTTGTTCTACTTTATTATTGCTATTGAAAATAATTTTTTATTTATTTCTATTATATTATAATTCGTATTATTTTATTAATTGTTTGTAGAATTTATTAATTATTAATCAATTTAATTGTTTATTATTATTAAGTATATTAATTTTGCAATTAAAGTTAGAGGTATTTCTATTATTTGTTTAGCTCTGCCCTTGCAATATGATTATAATTACTTCTCTTTGCTATTCACATTTTATATTTTATTTTTATTTTTTCTTTAAATAAAGAATATATTTTCTATTTTGTAATCTTTATTAATAAATTTTTCATTAAAATATATTTTTTTGTTCATATACATATATATTTTTTTCTTGTTGAACTTAAACAATATTGATGATTGCTAAAGATTTAAATTTCCTTTAAATTTACCCTTGATTACTCTCAATTTAATTTTCAGTTAGCTTATCAGACCTTTGTCAACCCTTTTACCACACACACTCACATTTTGTGCAGCAGTCTCACTCACATTGTTGGTCTTTTTTTATCCCCTTTTACAGATTTCGTGTTGACGCAAATTAATTATTAAAATTATTTAATTTCAAAGTAATTTCTGCTCTTTGAGTGTCTTGTGGAAATTTATTTCATGTTTTATTTTTGTTGATTTTATACTCTTGTTTCGACTTTGCATGTAAATTTTTGTGTGTTTGAAGTGATTTGGGCAAAGCTTGTGAGGAATTTTATTCGATATGATTATACCCTATGCGAATTAAAGATGGGAATGCACGGTACAGTGATTGGGTGAAAAAATATATGTAACATGCAGCAGGAACAATGATTTCTTCAAAAGTCCAAAGAGATCCAAAGTCATTCAATTAGTGATTTCATATAGTAAAGCCAGCTATGCAACGGCATCTGAGTATTCCATAGTCGGTCACTCCCGTTTATAGCAGTCCTACTCTATGTTTTTTGTTTTCATTGCACTTCTGCATTATCCTTTCTACTTCATTTAAGCGCCTTACGCTTACAAATCGAAATGCTTTCAATGGAATCTTTTTGCCAAGCATGTAAATATTCAATTATATATGACAATTGGAATGTACATACTAAAAATTGTCTAAAGTGCATTTAGCTTGTCAATTGCACATTATCAAATATATTCAATTCGATCTCCATTAAGCGCACATTTAAAATTCCCAGAATTTCCATTTTATTTTGGTTTCCGGTTCTCAAGAGCATTTAAAATAAATGTCAATCAGGCTTTGTCAATCAATTGAATTGTTTTCGATTTTGATGTTGTTTTACCTGTGTGTTTAGCAAAATAGCCTGAAATTGATGATACACACATACAAATAAAGCCTCTGGCCTCTGACTCAAATCTCAAAATTACACATAATACCTTACATCAAGATTCTTCTGATTCTTCCTCTGCTGCTGCAGAATCTTCCATTGACTCTGGCTTGAGCTCAAACTCAGCTGTTTCCTCTGCTGCTGCTTCAGAATCTTCCATTGGCTCTAACTTGAGCTCAGACTCAGAATTTACCTCTGCTGCCGCTGCAGAATCTTCCATTGGCTCTAGCTTGAGCTCAGACTGAGCTGTTTCCTCTGCTGCTGCTGCAGAATCTTCCATTGGCTCTAGCTTGAGCTCAGACTGAGCTGTTTCCTCTGCTGCCGCTGCAGAATCTTCCATTGGCTCTAGCTTGAGCTCAGACTGAGCTGTTTCCTCTGCTGCCGCTGCAGAATCTTGTATCGGCTCTAGCTTGAGCTCAGACTCAGCTGTTTCCTCTGCTGCTGCTTCAGACTCTGCTATTGGCTCTAGCTTGAGCTCAGACTGAGCTGTTTCCTCTGCTGCTGCTGCAGAATCTTCCATTGGCTCTAGCTTGAGCTCAGACTGCGCTGTTTCCTCTGCTGCTGCTTCAGACTCTGCTATTGGCTCTAGCTTGGGCTCAGACTCAGCTGTTTCCTCTGCTGCTGCTTCAGACTCTGCTATTGGCTCTAGCTTGGGCTCAGACTCAGCTGTTTCCTCTGCTGCCGCTGCAGAATCTTCCATTGGCTCTAGCTTGAGCTCAGACTGAGCTGTTT
This sequence comes from Drosophila antonietae, assembly GCA_030914385.1. Taxonomy (NCBI): domain Eukaryota; kingdom Metazoa; phylum Arthropoda; class Insecta; order Diptera; family Drosophilidae; genus Drosophila; species Drosophila antonietae. The sequence continues at coordinate 4,678 of JAUESO010000207.1, forward strand.
CCTCTGCTGCCGCTGCAGAATCTTCCATTGGCTCTAGCTTGAGCTCAGACTCAGCTGTTTACTCTGCTGCCGGTGCAGAATCTTCCATTGGCTCTAGCTTGAGCTCAGACTGAGCTGTTTCCTCTGCTGCCGCTGCAGAATCTTCCATTGGCTCTAGCTTGAGCTCACACTCATCTGTTTCCTCTGCTGCTGCTTCAGACTCTGCTATTGGCTCTAGCTTGGGCTCAGACTCAGCTGTTTCCTCTGCTGCCGCTGCAGAATCTTCCATTGGCTCTAGCTTGAGCTCAGACTGAGCTGTTTCCTCTGCTGCCGCTGCAGAATCTTCCATTGGCTCTAGCTTGAGCTCAGACTCAGCTGTTTCCTCTGCTGCTGCAGCAGAATCTTCCATTGGCTCTAGCTTGAGCTCAGACTGCGCTGTTTCCTCTGCTGCCGCTTCAGACTCTGCTATTGGCTCTAGCTTGAGCTCAGACTGAGCTGTTTCCTCTGCTGCCGCTGCAGAATCTTGTATCGGCTCTAGCTTGAGCTCAGACTGAGCTGTTTCCTCTGCTGCCGCTGCAGAATCTTGTATCGGCTCTAGCTTGAGCTCAGACTCAGCTGTTTCCTCTGCTGCTGCTTCAGACTCTGCTATTGGCTCTAGCTTGAGCTCAGACTGAGCTGTTTCCTCTGCTGCTGCTGCAGAATCTTCCATTGGCTCTAGCTTGAGCTCAGACTGCGCTGTTTCCTCTGCTGCTGCTTCAGACTCTGCTATTGGCTCTAGCTTGGGCTCAGACTCAGCTGTTTCCTCTGCTGCTGCTTCAGACTCTGCTATTGGCTCTAGCTTGGGCTCAGACTCAGCTGTTTCCTCTGCTGCCGCTGCAGAATCTTCCATTGGCTCTAGCTTGAGCTCAGACTGAGCTGTTTCCTCTGCTGCCGCTGCAGAATCTTCCATTGGCTCTAGCTTGAGCTCAGACTCAGCTGTTTACTCTGCTGCCGCTGCAGAATCTTCCATTGGCTCTAGCTTGAGCTCAGACTGAGCTGTTTCCTCTGCTGCCGCTGCAGAATCTTCCATTGGCTCTAGCTTGAGCTCACACTCAGCTGTTTCCTCTGCTGCTGCTTCAGACTCTGCTATTGGCTCTAGCTTGGGCTCAGACTCAGCTGTTTCCTCTGCTGCCGCTGCAGAATCTTCCATTGGCTCTAGCTTGAGCTCAGACTGAGCTGTTTCCTCTGCTGCCGCTGCAGAATCTTCCATTGGCTCTAGCTTGAGCTCAGACTCAGCTGTTTACTCTGCTGCCGCTGCAGAATCTTCCATTGGCTCTAGCTTGAGCTCACACTCAGCTGTTTCCTCTGCTGCTGATTCAGACTCTGCTATTGGCTCTAGCTTGAGCTCAGACTCAGCTGTTTCCTCTGCTGCTGCTGCAGAATCTTCCATTGGCTCTAGCTTGAGCTCAGACTGCGCTGTTTCCTCTGCTGCTGCTTCAGACTCTGCTATTGGCTCTAGCTTGGGCTCAGACTCAGCTGTTTCCTCTGCTACTGCTTCAGACTCTGCTATTGGCTCTAGCTTGAGCTCAGACTGAGCTGTTTCCTCTGCTGCCGCTGCAGAATCTTGTATCGGCTCTAGCTTGAGCTCAGACTCAGCTGTTTCCTCTGCTGCTGCTTCAGACTCTGCTATTGGCTCTAGCTTGAGCTCAGACTGAGCTGTTTCCTCTGCTGCCGCTGCAGAATCTTCCATTGGCTCTAGCTTGAGCTCAGACTCAGCTGTTTCCTCTGCTGCTGCTGCAGAATCTTCCATTGGCTCTAGCTTGAGCTCAGACTCAGCTGTTTCCTCTGCTGCTGCTTCAGACTCTGCTATTGGCTCTAGCTTGAGCTCAGACTCAGCTGTTTCCTCTGCTGCTGCTGCAGAATCTTCCATTGGCTCTAGCTTGAGCTCAGACTGCGCTGTTTCCTCTGCTGCCGCTGCAGAATCTTCCATTGGCTCTAGCTTGAGCTCAGACTGCGCTGTTTCCTCTGCTGCTGCTTCAGACTCTGCTATTGGCTCTAGCTTGGGCTCAGACTCAGCTGTTTCCTCTGCTGCTGCTTCAGACTCTGCTATTGGCTCTAGCTTGAGCTCAGACTGAGCTGTTTCCTCTGCTGCCGCTGCAGAATCTTCCATTGGCTCTAGCTTGAGCTCAGACTGAGCTGTTTCCTCTGCTGCCGCTGCAGAATCTTCCATTGGCTCTAGCTTGAGCTCAGACTGAGCTGTTTCCTCTGCTGCCGCTGCAGAATCTTCCATTGGCTCTAGCTTGAGCTCAGACTCAGCTGTTTCCTCTGCTGCTGCTGCAGAATCTTCCATTGGCTCTAGCTTGAGCTCAGACTGCGCTGTTTCCTCTGCTGCCGCTTCAGACTCTGCTATTGGCTCTAGCTTGAGCTCAGACTGAGCTGTTTCCTCTGCTGCCGCTGCAGAATCTTCCATTGGCTCTAGCTTGAGCTCAGACTCAGCTGTTTCCTCTGCTGCTGCTGCAGAATCTTCCATTGGCTCTAGCTTGAGCTCAGACTCAGCTGTTTCCTCTGCTGCTGCTTCAGACTCTGCTATTGGCTCTAGCTTGAGCTCAGACTCAGCTGTTTCCTCTGCTGCTGCTTCAGACTCTGCTATTGGCTCTAGCTTGAGCTCAGACTGAGCTGTTTCCTCTGCTGCCGCTGCAGAATCTTCCATTGGCTCTAGCTTGAGCTCAGACTGAGCTGTTTCCTCTGCTGCCGCTGCAGAATCTTCCATTGGCTCTAGCTTGAGCTCAGACTGAGCTGTTTCCTCTGCTGCCGCTGCAGAATCTTCCATTGGCTCTAGCTTGAGCTCAGACTCAGCTGTTTCCTCTGCTGCTGCTTCAGACTCTGCTATTGGCTCTAGCTTGAGCTCAGACTGAGCTGTTTCCTCTGCTGCCGCTGCAGAATCTTGCATCGGCTCTAGCTTGAGCTCAGACTCAGCTGTTTCCTCTGCTGCTGCTTCAGACTCTGCTATTGGCTCTAGCTTGAGCTCAGACTGAGCTGTTTCCTCTGCTGCCGCTGCAGATCCTTGCATCGGCTCTAGCTTGAGCTCAGACTCAGCTGTTTCCTCTGCTGCTGCTTCAGACTCTGCTATTGGCTCTAGCTTGAGCTCAGACTGAGCTGTTTCCTCTGCTGCCGCTGCAGAATCTTGCATCGGCTCTAGCTTGAGCTCAGACTCAGCTGTTTCCTCTGCTGCTGCTTCAGACTCTGCTATTGGCTCTAGCTTGAGCTCAGACTGAGCTGTTTCCTCTGCTGCCGCTGCAGATCCTTGCATCGGCTCTAGCTTGAGCTCAGACTCAGCTGTTTCCTCTGCTGCTGCTTCAGACTCTGCTATTGACTCTAGCTTGAGCTCAGACTGAGCTGTTTCCTCTGCTGCTGCTTCAGACTCTGCTATTGGCTCTAGCTTGAGCTCAGACTGAGCTGTTTCCTCTGCTGCCGCTGCAGAATCTTCCATTGGCTCTAGCTTGAGCTCAGACTGCGCTGTTTCCTCTGCTGCTGCTTCAGACTCTGCTATTGGCTCTAGCTTGGGCTCAGACTCAGCTGTTTCCTCTGCTGCTGCTGCAGAATCTTCCATTGGCTCTAGCTTGAGCTCAGACTCAGCTGTTTCCTCTGCTGCTGCTGCAGAATCTTCCATTGGCTCTAGCTTGAGCTCAGACTGCGCTGTTTCCTCTGCTGCCGCTGCAGAATCTTCCATTGGCTCTAGCTTGAGCTCAGACTGCGCTGTTTCCTCTGCTGCTGCTTCAGACTCTGCTATTGGCTGTAGCTTGGGCTCAGACTCAGCTGTTTCCTCTGCTGCTGCTTCAGACTCTGCTATTGGCTCTAGCTTGAGCTCAGACTGAGCTGTTTCCTCTGCTGCCGCTGCAGAATCTTCCATTGGCTCTAGCTTGAGCTCAGACTGAGCTGTTTCCTCTGCTGCCGCTGCAGAATCTTCCATTGGCTCTAGCTTGAGCTCAGACTCAGCTGTTTCCTCTGCTGCTGCTGCAGAATCTTCCATTGGCTCTAGCTTGAGCTCAGACTGCGCTGTTTCCTCTGCTGCCGCTTCAGACTCTGCTATTGGCTCTAGCTTGAGCTCAGACTGAGCTGTTTCCTCTGCTGCCGCTGCAGAATCTTCCATTGGCTCTAGCTTGAGCTCAGACTCAGCTGTTTCCTCTGCTGCTGCTGCAGAATCTTCCATTGGCTCTAGCTTGAGCTCAGACTCAGCTGTTTCCTCTGCTGCTGCTTCAGACTCTGCTATTGGCTCTAGCTTGAGCTCAGACTCAGCTGTTTCCTCTGCTGCTGCTTCAGACTCTGCTATTGGCTCTAGCTTGAGCTCAGACTGAGCTGTTTCCTCTGCTGCCGCTGCAGAATCTTCCATTGGCTCTAGCTTGAGCTCAGACTGAGCTGTTTCCTCTGCTGCCGCTGCAGAATCTTCCATTGGCTCTAGCTTGAGCTCAGACTGAGCTGTTTCCTCTGCTGCCGCTGCAGAATCTTCCATTGGCTCTAGCTTGAGCTCAGACTCAGCTGTTCCTCTGCTGCTGCTTCAGACTCTGCTATTGACTCTAGCTTGAGCTCAGACTGAGCTGTTTCCTCTGCTGCCGCTGCAGAATCTTGCATCGGCTCTAGCTTGAGCTCAGACTCAGCTGTTTCCTCTGCTGCTGCTTCAGACTCTGCTATTGGCTCTAGCTTGAGCTCAGACTGAGCTGTTTCCTCTGCTGCTGCTGCAGAATCTTGCATCGGCTCTAGCTTGAGCTCAGACTCAGCTGTTTCCTCTGCTGCTGCTTCAGACTCTGCTATTGGCTCTAGCTTGAGCTCAGACTGAGCTGTTTCCTCTGCTGCCGCTGCAGAATCTTCCATTGGCTCTAGCTTGAGCTCAGACTGAGCTGTTTCCTCTGCTGCCGCTGCAGAATCTTCCATTGGCTCTAGCTTGAGCTCAGACTGAGCTGTTTCCTCTGCTGCTGCTGCAGAATCTTCCATTGGCTCTAGCTTGAGCTCAGACTCAGCTGTTTCCTCTGCTGCTGCTTCAGACTCTGCTATTGACTCTAGCTTGAGCTCAGACTGAGCTGTTTCCTCTGCTGCCGCTGCAGAATCTTGCATCGGCTCCAGCTTGAGCTCAGACTCAGCTGTTTCCTCTGCTGCTGCTTCAGACTCTGCTATTGGCTCTAGCTTGAGCTCAGACTGAGCTGTTTCCTCTGCTGCCGCTGCAGAATCTTCCATTGGCTCTAGCTTGAGCTCAGACTGTGCTGTTTCCTCTGCTGCCGCTGCAGAATCTTCCATTGGCTCTAGCTTGAGCTCAGACTGAGCTGTTTCCTCTGCTGCTGCTGCAGAATCTTCCATTGGCTCTAGCTTGAGCTCAGACTCAGCTGTTTCCTCTGCTGCCGCTGCAGAATCTTCCATTGGCTCTAGCTTGAGCTCAGACTGAGCTGTTTCCTCTGCTGCTGCTTCAGACTCTGCTATTGGCTCTAGCTTGAGCTCAGACTCAGCTGTTTCCTCTGCTGCTGCTTCAGACTCTGCTATTGGCTCTAGCTTGAGCTCAGACTCAGCTGTTTCCTCTGCTGCTGCTTCAGACTCTGCTATTGGCTCTAGCTTGAGCTCAGACTGAGCTGTTTCCTCTGCTGCCGCTGCAGAATCTTCCATTGGCTCTAGCTTGAGCTCAGACTGAGCTGTTTCCTCTGCTGCCGCTGCAGAATCTTGCATCGGCTCTAGCTTGAGCTCAGACTCAGCTGTTTCCTCTGCTGCTGCTTCAGACTCTGCTATTGGCTCTAGCTTGAGCTCAGACTGAGCTGTTTCCTCTGCTGCCGCTGCAGAATCTTCCATTGGCTCTAGCTTGAGCTCAGACTGAGCTGTTTCCTCTGCTGCCGCTGCAGAATCTTCCATTGGCTCTAGCTTGAGCTCAGACTGAGCTGTTTCCTCTGCTGCTGCTGCAGAATCTTCCATTGGCTCTAGCTTGAGCTCAGACTCAGCTGTTTCCTCTGCTGCTGCTTCAGACTCTGCTATTGGCTCTAGCTTGAGCTCAGACTGAGCTGTTTCCTCTGCTGCCGCTGCAGAATCTTGCATCGGCTCTAGCTTGAGCTCAGACTCAGCTGTTTCCTCTGCTGCTGCTTCAGACTCTGCTATTGGCTCTAGCTTGAGCTCAGACTGAGCTGTTTCCTCTGCTGCCGCTGCAGAATCTTCCATTGGCTCTAGCTTGAGCTCAGACTCAGCTGTTTCCTCTGCTGCCGCTGCAGAATCTTCCATTGGCTCTAGTTTGAGCTCAGACTGAGCTGTTTCCTCTGCTGCTGCTTCAGACTCTGCTATTGGCTCTAGCTTGAGCTCAGACTCAGCTGTTTCCTCTGCTGCCGCTGCAGAATCTTCCATTGGCTCTAGCTTGAGCTCAGACTGAGCTGTTTCCTCTGCTGCTGCTTCAGACTCTGCTATTGGCTCTAGCTTGAGCTCAGACTCAGCTGTTTCCTCTGCTGCCGCTGCAGAATCTTCCATTGGCTCTAGCTTGAGCTCAGACTGAGCTGTTTCCTCTGCTGCTGCTTCAGACTCTGCTATTGGCTCTAGCTTGAGCTCAGACTCAGCTGTTTCCTCTGCTGCTGCTGCAGACTCTGCTATTGGCTCTAGCTTGAGCTCAGACTCAGCTGTTTCCTCTGCTGCCGCTGCAGAATCTTGCATTGGCTCTAGCTTGAGCTCAGACTCAGCTGTTTCCTCTGCTGCTGCTTCAGACTCTGCTATTGGCTCTAGCTTCAGCTCAGACTCAGCTGTTTCCTCTGCTGCTGCTTCAGACTCTGCTATTGGCTCTAGCTTGAGCTCAGACTGAGCTGTTTCCTCTGCTGCCGCTGCAGAATCTTGCATCGGCTCTAGCTTGAGCTCAGACTCAGCTGTTTCCTCTGCTGCTGCTTCAGACTCTGCTATTGGCTCTAGCTTGAGCTCAGACTCAGCTGTTTCCTCTGCTGCTGCTGCAGAATCTTCCATTGGCTCTAGCTTGAGCTCAGACTCAGTTGTTTCCTCTGCTGCTGCGTCTGAATCTGTTTAGGCTCACGCTCATGTTAATTTTGTGTAGTACAAGAAATTTTATTTGTTGTTGTTGAACAAAATATATTAATTGAATATATTTAATTATATATATTTATTAATCACAACACTAAGTGAATCATTTACCATGCATTTGTATTATAGAGAATATATTTATAAATTTATATGGAAAGGAGTCAAAATTTGTCAACTTGACCAAGCAACTGCGGAAATTATTTTGTCGTTTGTTGTGGTTGATAAGTCAGCTGATTTGCCCCGCCCTACCACAAACCACGCCCTGACACCACCACCAACTAGTTGTTGTCTAACTTTGTTATTCCCGCTGACTTCTTTTGGCCAAATGAGCTTGGCTTCCCAGTCAACTAGCCCAGCCAGCTGCCTGCTTGTCTGAGCTCCATAACAAGCAGCGATAATGTCAGCAAGTATAATTTGCAGTTCCCACCGCTTGTTGCATGTGGCACCACGAACCTAATTAGGACTAGAAGAAGACTCGAACTGCCAGTCATGCAAATGAGTTTGAAGTTAAGCAGAAAAAAATTGTAGAAAATTGTAGAACAGCTGCAAATGCAGTAAAATTTTTGACTAGAATTTAAGGAAGTTGGAAGTCGATATCTGCTCGAGTGCCAAGGACAAGAACAATATCTAACCTTGTACAAAGGTTAACACGTTGATTATGGCTTTAATAATAAATATAGAATTTACAAATTTGTGCGGCCACGGGCCGCCAGTTTCCAGTCCAATTGCATTACGTATACGCCGCGTGCAACAAATTCAAGTTGTTAAATTGCAACACTCAATGTGGTAAATGAATTAATGATGAGATGAGATGAAAAGACAGTTTGAGTACATTTGTATTTAATTTATAAGTAATTAAGTCAATAAAATATTTATTTAATAATTAATTAGGGCAAAGATGTTGAGCCGACGACTAAGCGGCTAATTAAAAGATTATTTTAGACCAACAGACGAAATTAATGGCTTATGCCTAATGGTGAAAGTAATCGAATGAAATCTTGGTTAATGCTTTTTTATTCGCTTTGAGAAACTGGCTTCACTCCAAGCAATAAAAATCTTTCACAAGTGTTCTTTATGTCTGCTGAATTGCAATTTGGAATTGCGCGCATGTTTGTTGAATGGTTTCCTTTTCTCAGAGTGCATTGAAAATGGGTTTTCTTATGTAACAAGCAGAAGGTGTTGGGATTGCGCACAGTGAAGTACTATATAAATATATATTCTTGAACTGAATAGACAGCCAGCTTAAGATAGCTCTTAAACTGAGCTAGCTCTAAGCGACTATTTGTAGAATCAACGAAAAATAAAATTAAATATATATATTTAAAATAAAATAATATTATGTTTATATATTAGATCATTTAAAATAAATATTTTTGTTTTCATATAATTAAATATTTAATATATTTAAATATGTATCTAATAAATTTTGTTTTTCTTTTGATTATTATGAAAAAAAATAAAAAAGTAAATAAAAAATATAAATAAATAAATAATAAATAAAAATATATAAATATATATATTCTCTATAACTTAAATTTCCTTAAATTAAATAAATGAAAATTATAATTTAAAGCCAAAGCTAATGAGATGCAAAGAAATGTAAAAATGATTGAAAAGGAAGATGTTACATACACACGTACACACACACACACACACACACACATACGCATGCACCCACACGAAACGTGTAAAACACAGCTTCATTTGTATGCGAGTCGCATGAAAACACAGCATACATTTGGGCGCTGGCTGACCTCTGTTAACCGAGCATAGAATGCGCAGTATTACAACTACAACTACAAGAAGGCCAACTGCATAAATGTTGATTTTGTTTATTATCTAAATAACCAAGAAGCAGATCAGCATAATATGATAAATTGATGGTCCTTGAACTATGAATAACAGCAGAAGCAAACAGTCTTTGGCCAAAAGAGTCAGCAAACCCGCATTGATTGCAAATGCCAATAATGGACAAAAAATTAGAATTGATTAAGATATGAAAGATATTGAACCAGCAGATGTAGAGTTAAAGCTCAGCAAGACACGTTGATGTGAGTGTCTGTTTGCCTGCATGTCTCTACACAGTATAAGCATATTAGTTTTCTTGCTTACAACTTGCGCCAGAGCCATCAAAGATTTGGCCCAACGGAAGCTGCTGGCACTTTCTACTTTATGAGGTTGTAAAGTAAAACTCGTAGCACCGTCCCAGCCATTGGGTCATAAATAAAAAGTTTGAGTTGTAATAGAAAACAGGGCCATGGCAGTAAGTAAGAAAACATGAAAGGAGAAGAAAAATGCATGTATGTAATTATATACATACATATGTAGATGCAACTTTTTATTTTTAAATTAATCTATTATACAATAAATTTATTTATTAAAAAATCTTTAATGAAATGTATTGCATGTATCTAAAAATAGCATTTTTTGTATATTTTTTTATTATTTTATAATTAAAAAAGATAATTAAACAAGATTTATTATAAGCCACATGAAATTCTTGTTTTAAAGAATATAATATTTTTCTTTTGCGTCTATAAATTATGAAAAAGGATATTATTATTATTATTTTTTATTTTTTTCATTTTGCTTGGCTTTTTGCTTTATAGTTTTAAACATTTATTATATTTTATATATAAATGACAAGCATCCACAGCTACGACCTTTTACACACGGCTTCCGACTCAACTGTTAACTTTAACAGCAGCGTTTCGGCTTAAAGCCGAGCACTGTCAACAGCGGCTATGCGCTAGACGCCAGCAGCGCTGTTACGTTGCTTACGCTAGACGCCAGCAGCGCTGTTACTTCAGATATGCTTGACGTCAGCAGTGCTGCACGTTAACAGCGCTGTTAGTTAACATTTGCTGTGCTCGTTAAGCCGTTTGTTTTTGTGTTTGCTAGCAGCTCGTGTGTTTGCCTTCTTTTTTTTGTTTTTTTTTTCTGTTTTTGCATTGAACTTGAACCTGTCACAAAGTAGTTGTTGCTTTTACTTTGCTTCTGTTTTTGTTTCGAGCGCGAACTTTGCGGTTTCGTTCGCTCCTGTCGCTCACCTTGCAGATGCGACTTTATGTTGGCTTTTTTTTGCTGTACTGGAATTTGTTATGCTGTTTTTATTTTTAATTTGTGGAAAGAGTATTAGTGTGTAGAAACTTTATTTCTTAGAATCTATACAGATTTTAAAGATATTTAATATTGTAATTAAATATTTTTTATTTGTAGTTCAAACTTTGATTGCTTTGATGTGGTTATGCATGCTAGTTTATTAATAGAACGAAAATCTGGTTATTTTAATTGCCAATTTGTCATGTTAATTGAGATTTCAAACTCAAACGTAAATACTATAAACTATACAGCTTTAATTGAAATCTCAATGTGATACCTAAAAAAAAAAGGAAGCTGCATGCATCACCAGTAGCAACAGCAGCTGGACATCTGATTTAATTAATTGGTTTCTGGCCAGAAGGCAAAAAGTCATCTAATGGCTCAAGCAGACAGACAAAAAAAAAAAAAAAGAGATCTGCAGCATTAATTAATTATAGCAATAATTAGAGCACTCAACTCAAAATATGAAACTTTATGGCCAAGCTAAGATATATTGAGAAGCTCATCAGATATGCATATGTATATAAATGTGAATTAAATCATTCAAATATTCTATCAAAGAGATATTTATTATTTCTTTGACTTGTTTATGCAAAGAAATTTATTTTTAGTCTATATTCAGTCAATTTCAGCCATCATTAGAGCCAGTCAATAGAGCCAACATAAGAATTCAATTAGTCGTTCTGAATAACTTCATTAAGCTGACTGTGGCACGTGCAAAAATATTGTGCATACGCCACGTGTCCCTCTGTCATACTAGCTAAAATACATTTAGGTGTCTTTGGCTTTGGTCTTTAAACCTAAGCCTAAGTCTGGCCAAACGATTGAGACGACTACATCTGCTTTCGTTTGCAATCTGTCAGCCAAACTGGCAGGCCGACGACCAGGCCAACAGCCTAGCAGCCGGAGCAGACAGCTTGTGGCCAAAGCTTTCAGCACTAACGCACTTAAATCATTAGCATGTGCCAGCTGTCGCTCATTCATCATGAGAAGGCTGCCCATGGATTCACTGAACTTTGTCGAATGCACAAAACTCTGCATTATATTGAGAATAAACTAAAATATTTAAATGTAGGCCAGATAAAAATTTAAATTTCAATTGAAGACAACGTTAAAGAGTATAAAGTGTGAAAAATAAAATGTTTGATAAAATTAATTAGTTAGATATTGTATTTAGTTAGATAGGCATACATAATATAATATACTCAGCATATATTTGCTATTTAATGTTTGAAGATTGTGTGAAAATATTTTTTAAAAAATTATACAATAATTCCAATTGAATTGTTAATGAGATTGTCTGTTAGGTCTTGCATATACAGTGTTATTTGTCATACTCAAATGAAAATTGCCACGAATAAATAAGAAAAAATTATCAAAGCTCGCAAAGAGCTGTTAACCATTTAAAATCGTCTTCGTTTGAGCGATTCATAAGATCAACCGAAACAAAATCATATTCAAATGCTCTTGCTAGAGCCCTCGTTTGCCTATTCGTTCGGTTGAGCGTCGTGAGTCGAACTAGTTCTATTACGCTCTTTTAACGAACATCGTTTGGAGCGCGATACGATTGACGACCGCTCAATGAGGTTAAGTAAATACTACTCTCAATGAGTCAATGCAACTGGTCCTTACATTCACATCCAAATATTCACACTCATGTACGCGGCTGATGTGTTTATACTAATACATACATACATACAAGACTTTTTGCTGCATAACACTCAACGAAAGGTTTCTGTCCGCTCGCGAACGAACTCGTTTGCTCTCGGAGTGTGCTCACATTGAGAAACGATCAACAGATATTTGCGAGCACTGAAAAATATATAAAACATAAATCATAAAGTTTTCTATTTATTACACATGCATTTTACCAAGGCCACTTTATATTTTACTTTATTGTTTTAATTTATATAATTATATTATTGTTTTAATTTATATAATTATATTATTGTTTTAATTTATTTAATTTTTGTTTTCAAATCTTTTGCATTAAGATATGTTTATTTTTCAATTATTATCAATCAATTATTTTTAAAATATATTCTTAGTTTAGCTCTGCAGAAAAGTTTTGTCATTATTCACTCTGTGATTTGCAACACTTTCCACCTGGCCCACCTGACTGTGCTGCGAAGTTGGCCAAGTCGTTAGCACCTGTTTAAATGATTTTTTGTCTGGCAAACTTGGCTGGGCATTAACTTCAATGTTTACTTTCTTACAGCGGCAATAAAATTGTTGTTTTTGTTTTATTTTAATTTTATTGCTTAAAAGTTGTTTGCATAGTTTAATTAAATTAGCTTGAAATTTGTGTACATTTTTTTTTTAGTATTTTGTTTTTTAAAATATATTTTAAGCTAAAGTTGACTGCACTTGGGATATTTAATAGTTAAAGAGTTATTTCAAGCGTTTATTGAACTTGGCTTGGTCGTAGTGAAAACTTTATTTATTTGACTATTTCTATTTCCATTATATGTGGTCTGGCTTTTGGCAAAGGTTGTGAAACAAAAGTTTTGTTGAACTATTTAGCCACAAGCCAAATGAAAATGATATGAAAGTTGGTCTAAAATTTGATGTGTGCCTTTGGGTTAGATAAAAAATAACGAAAACTTACTTGGGGTCCCGTCATAAAATGCTTTGAGTATAGTTTGACAAAGCTATTTCTATAAATACACACATATAAATAATATTTTCATACATTATTTTTAGCTGCTCAATTAACAATTTAATTTTTGCCTGAACTTTTGCTTGTAGTTAAATGAAAATGGTCTTGCTTGAATACTGAATTTCAATCACGTTTCGCCTTAACATTTATCAGCAGATAAAAGTAGTAATAAGTACAAAGAGAATCATGCAAAATGTTATGTCAGCTGCGTGGACTGAAAGGATAAAGGTCCTGCGCAACATTGTAAACAAATAATTAATACAGAAATAACTGAAATGCGCCACACTGTGAACGGGTAATTATGTAAGCACAATGTTGACACTGCCTCGAATTACGCAACAGACAAATGTAAGCGTTAATTAAAATATAATAAATGAGCACAGCAACTATGTAGCTCGCGTAATGAATGTTTGTGTAATAGTTTCGTCTGCTGAAATTCTGATCTGTGGATGTAGTTAAATAAGAACTAACCACACTGTACCACTTGTATATATTTATTTATATATGGTTTTTAGTTATATAACAAAATTATATAGATTCTTAAAATAGTTGTATAAAGTTATGAAAAGAATAAATAATTATTATTTTATTTAATTAGTATTTTCTAAATATATATTTTATTTTATATTTAATTTTATAAATAAATATAATTAAATATAAAATAAAATGTGAATTAAAATATACTAAATAAATAAAATAATAATAATTTACTTTTTTTTCATAACTTTATAAAACTATTTTAAAAATTTATATAATTTTTTGTATATATATTTTTAGTTCTAACGAAAATAATTTCTTAATCGTAAAAGGTGTTTAAATGTGTGACATGTTGTTAAAAACTAAAATCATGTCTGCGAAACGAACTGTCATATAAGTTAAAAGTTGTTCTACTAATAAATAGCATTTTAATTAAAGTCCTTAACAATTTATCATGTCTTCGTTTCATAGGAAATTCATATAAATATATTTCTTTCACAAGTTTCTTAAAGTTCTATAAAATGATCAATGATCAAATTGTCACAAATCTGGAATACATGTTTAATAAATTAATTAAGTAGCACTCATTTTAGGCAGCTGCTGCTTAATTTTATTTATTTAGTTCTTCAATAAAACTTTTAGTTTTTTCTTAGTCATTGAATGAGCTTGAGTAATTGTTTTTTGTATTTTATGATACTTTAGATCTGTATGGTATTTAAAAATCTAGTCAGTTCCAATTCAGCCAACTTTTGACTTGAACTTAATTAAGTTACAAGTATTAATATTTATTCTCAGCTTTCAGCTTCTTCTGCTCCAGCATATGCGTAGTGCGTAGCACATTCATAACTCAACTTGAATTCAAAATCCAGTTCAGATAGATCTAAGGACTAGCACGTAAAGTAGATTTATGTCCGATTTTTTTATATTTTTAAGATATATATACATACATTTAAATCACATATATAAATATGTTTGTATGCATGCATTTGCCTTGGCACGTTCGCGGCTTTTTGCTCTTTTTGCAAATAATTTTTTTAAGCTAGCGTAAATTCTTTGTTTGTCATAAATTTTGGTTAAAAATGCTCACGCGCCTCGCTCTACTTACATACTTATAAACATACATATATCCTACATATATCATATTTTCGAGGGAATTCTTCATTTTGCCTTGTTCATATTTTAATTATTTAAGTTGTGTGTGGGCAACAGCTGTTGTTGCTCTATCCCATATGCTGGGCACGTGCTGGGCTTGCGCTGCAGATTTCGTAATGACTTAGTTGTTGTGGTGAGAGATATGTATGTGCTGGTCAATAGCTGGAGTATTGTATGTATATGCCTCAAATTATGTTAAGTGTGAGCTAAGGAAAAAGAAGATATAAATTGTAATATGAAAAATATTTGAAAACAAGCGCGAGAAATTCTTTGAATGACGACGGCAGAATGTGAAGGGAGAGAAGAGATATTTATGTATGGGCCTAGCCAAGCTGAAAAATTTGTAGATAAAAGTCTCTTGATCTGGGTAAGTTTTCTATACATTATTGTATATATTGTAATTAAATACGAAAATGTGTGGGCTAGGGAATAATGCATTTTCAGCCGACATTTCAGCCATAAATTTATTATTACTATTATTCTTATTTTTTTGTTATTAAGAAGTACATCTGATCCAGCTTTTTGTCTAAGACTCTAAAGTGTCTTTAACTTTAAGCCTTAGCTAATTTAGTCTTTCTTTCTAATTGTTTGCCATTCTATTTAAATATAAATTAACTTTTAACATAGTTTTATATAATATTTTATAAAAATACAAGTATCATTTTAGTATTAAATCCTCTTATTCCTTTCTTTATAATTTATGATAACTTTTAACCTTTTGTTTTCTTTGATATTATATTAAACTCAAACAAACTTGCAAATTAAATAAAATTCTATTAAGTTTCACACACACATTCATCTGTCTAACATATCCAAATGGACCCTTGCTCTAATTCAATTATCACTTATCGAGACAAAGTCAAATCCCAAATAATCAATGCAGATTGAAGCAGCTAGGGAACCTTTTTTCTAACAATTTTAAGCACTAAGATTATTTAAAATAAATGTTGAACTTTTTCAAAAGTTCTTCAAAGTGTTTTACTGGCACTTGACAAAGTTTTCTCTCTCTCTCACTATATGTGTTTATAAATCAAGCACGTGTTGTTTACTTTGGGTCCATATCAAATGTCCCGAATAGGTCTTAAATTATTGCAAATCTGTATAGAAAATGCTCTACGCTTAAAGCTGCTGCTGTTGCCTGAAAACTTTTGATGACACGCAACAAATTTGAGCGCCTAAAAGGCTAAAAAGAGCAAAACAAAATCATAAACTTGAGGGGGAAATATGACAGACAGAAATACGAGCTCAGGTCGGTGGCAAACAATGCGATGCTGCCCTCACTCTCACCATCCCACACTCTCTTTCCCTGTCTCTCTGGCCAAAAATTGTGACACTCGCACGGCGTGTGGCATGTGATAACTTTCATGTGGGGCTTTCTCTGTGTGTGAATGATGCCAGATGCGATTTATGTGTGAACGAAATGTGACCAAAAGGCGGCGGCAATGAACGACAGAAGCCAGCAGCCAGCAGGCAGCAGCCAGCTAGCAACAGCCAATGTCAATGCCTATTGAAGTGAAGGTCCAAAACACACACGCTAATAAACTTGCTTGGCTTTAAGTCATTTAACAAATATTACGCATACGACCCATTGAACAGGTAAGAGAGAGAAGTTAGCTAAGTTTATGGCTTTACTGCTCGTAGCAGCAGCTTTGAAGCTTCAGTTGTTTCTCTTTGAATAACTCAAGGTTTTTACGAAATTGTAGTAATTTGCAGTATATATTATTTGCGAACTCAAACATCTGAAATCTTTCTAAGCGAATGTCAACGCTGTGCAGACAACATGGCCAACAAATTGCTCTCTAAATATTTTGATTTACCCTCGTCAGCTGTCCTTGTTATGCTGTTTGTGGTTTTGCTGACTGAAGCCACTTAAATTAAGCACATATCAACGCTCAACGCTCAGCGCTCAGCGCTTGACAATAAACTTGATGTTAACTTTGACATTCAAATGTGTTTGATATATACCACACATATGTATGTATGTATATGTCGTAGTTAACCAGGCGTTGGCGTTGACTTTAAAGCTTGCTGCGCTGCGATGTGGTGTGGTCTGCGTCGCTTTATAAACTTTTATGTCGTATGCAAAACATTTTGATAGACATATTATGACCACGCACTTGTAAACAAGAGTAATACATATACATATATGTGCAGAGAGCATCAAATTTCTAGAGTTAAGAAAAACGTAAATAGAAAGATATAAAAATAAGTGAGAAACGTGAATACTTTGGATTATAATGAGAGTTATTAAAAGTGCGTAGTATATAATGTAATGAATATTAATGAAAGTAATCTAAAAGTGAGAGAGGTTAGAAAAAAAAAAAAACAGTTGTAATGTAGAGACAAAATGTGATTTAGAGAACTTAAATTTAAAGTTGAATTAAGAAACAAATTATATAATATTTTAATCAAATATATTTATATTAAAATAAAATTTATGTAAAAGAAAATCAAATTTTATTTACATTTAAATTTTGCTTAAATTTAATTCTGTCTCGGCATTGAATTTCACGATTTCGCGTGAGAAAAAAAAAGGATGATGTGGTAAAGGTCGACAAGTTGCAATGTGTTGTGTAGGGGCATGCAACAAACACACACACATACACGACACACACACACACTCTCACACAGGTGCAATGCGTATTTGAATGCGGCATGGAAATGTTCTCCATACAATAAAATTGCAGCATAGTTTTCTTTCTTTTGCATAGGGGTTAGACCTATTTTTGCCTTGACGCCGACAAACAAAAGGCGTGTCGCTCAGTTGCAGTGTGCTGCAGCAAATGAACACACATACATACACAATCTAACATATATTTGATACTTTGTATGTGGCAAGAGGTGTGCAAAGTCGTGCTTTCCGTTTTGCCATTTTAAAGGCAGCGAACTTAAATTTTTGTGAACAAATTTCTAGCTAAATTTAAAGAAATATATTTAAAATTTGTGGAATTTGTATAGCTTTATATAAATTTATATTTAAATTTGAATATATTTATATAATATATTTATTTTAAGGTGCATTTCTTATGTAGAAATATTGGTAAGTGCTTAAAATTTATTAAATACATTTATTTATTCAATTTCACTGAACCAAGAATCATAGAAAATCAAAATAATGAAATAAAATATTTGAAAAATGTTTAATTAATGTTTTTTTATCAATAAAAAATTAAATAAATAAAATAAATAAATAAATAAAAAAAATCCTTTGAGTATCAGAAACACCTAGCAATCAAGGTATCCTAATTTCAAAATCATTTTCTGATTGTCTTTTATTGTCAATATAATAAACAATGATTCATGGTTACCAATTTCTTTTGGCCATAAATCCACTTGCCAATATAACCTTTTGTGTCCAAATAATAGCTAATGTGCTTGGTTTTCATTTGCCTAATTTATTATTCATTCAAAATCGTATTGTTTCTCTAAATCAAAAAGCAGTAACTAAATACTGTTAACTCAACTACAATGCTGGCCATACAAATATAGCAAGCTTGGTATTTCTTTCCTTTTACTCACTTTGATGTTCGTTACGCAGTTACTGTTACCAAAACCAGACATAATATAGCTGCATGATGAATACATTCATATTATTCATTCATGACAGAGCCATATGCAATTTTGAATAGCGTTTTCACTGATTCTGCATTCAGTGGCAGTGACTGCTTGATATCCCTTGAGTAGCAAGAAACAAGCTGCTTCGAAACAATGGAAGCTGCCAGCTATACGTAGCGATCCTATCACCCAGCCAGCCAGCCAGCCAGCCAGCTAGCCTAACAGTCATGGAGGCAGGCAGATGGATGGATAGCTGACTGGCTGTCTGACTGTCTGACTGGGTGGCTGCTTGGCTGACTGCCTGCTTGGTGTCAGGCCATTTGATATTTGCGCTTGCCGAGCACTAAGGGAAATCTGTGAAATCTCACCGTAGGATTTGTTGCTGGCCACAACGGATTGCCCTCACATAAAATGTACATCTATGTGAGTGTGTGTGTGTGTGTGTGCCATGTGGAAATGAGCAAAATTTTGTGCGTGGCTGCTTGTGGTTGAGTTAAGTTGGCAAACTATTTCATGGTATTGGCCCAAAGGGGCTTAGCTGGCTCTGAAGTCAGCTTTAATTAACTGCTTAGTAAATGCTGAAAGGAATTGTTAAATGTTGCAGCCATATTTTATGGCGAAACAATAGAACATGTTAATCGCATCACTTTAAAAGCCAGTTAAATAAATTTTAGTAACTTAACCACTTCATAAGCTCTTGAGTTACGGACCCTGACTTTTATGGCTAATAATTTCAATGTCAAAGTTTATAGTAAACTGTGATGCTTGATGCGACCTTGAAAATGGGTCTTTTCTTTTAAATAATAAAAAAATATTAAAAAAAATAAATAAATATTCCTTCAGATAATAAGTAAATAGTTTTTCTTTACCATTTATATTTTTAAATATTTAAAAATATATATAAAAAAAAAAACTATAAATATATATTATAACAAAATTATATAAAAATTTATGGAGATCTTTCCATTCACTCCATCTGCTAGGGAAAATCGTGATAATTGAATTTTTTCATTAGCTCACCAGGTGATGTGCAGTCTGCTCTCCACTTCACACATAAATCTCTGCAGCGGTTAAAGCCCAATTATGCACGTTCATTACTTTTTCATAAGAAAGCATTTCCAGCTACCAAACCTGGCCACAGAACAACTGTCGCTGTAACATACAGATTGCCATTGCCATTGCCATTCCCATTTTAATTTTAATTTTTTAATTATTATTTCGCTTGCCGTGACATAAGTGCTGAATTAAGAAATTATGTAATAACAGTGGAAGCCAAATTAAATTTCAAGCCTGAATGAGCGTGAACGGCATGAAATTAAACAATGCGCACTGAGAAGTTTGGCAGATGGCAAATGAATGATTTAATGGCCAACAAATGTTCCGTAAGCTTACAGAATATTTAAAAGTTTTTCTCACTTTCATTATGCTTAACCCAACAATTCAATTGTTCAAATTTTTGGTTGCTTGTGGTGCGAAAGCTTCGTCGTCGAGTATCGAACAAAGACAAACTTTAATCGTGTTGCATAACCCCAAGCCACACACAGACAGACAGACATACATACTCAGCCACGTTAACAGAGTGCATGCATTTTCTATAAAATGCAAGAATTGCATAAAATTTCAATAAACTGGCAACGACGACACATTCGACGAGACAACAGAGTGGCAGGGAGAATACAAGCTGGTTTCGCTTGCATTTTAACCGAAAGAGTGCGGCGTCAGTGAAAATGTAAAATTTATTGCCAGCTGCATATTCATTTAGCCTTGAAATTTTTACAACTTTCCCTCATTTGTTGCCAAACACTCAAAAAGCAAATGTTCTTTAAGATCAGCGCACTTTGCATAGAGTTCACAATGTAGTAGGAGAGCTGAATATCAAAGCAACTTCAACTGCATTTCATATGCAAATATTTTTGTTTCTATTCGCGCACGTGTTTCGTTTCCTTAAATGCAAAAACTTACCTAAGGCTAAGGCTAAGCAACAGAAACTCCATGGGAAGTTTGATTGTACTTGAGCAACTTTTGTACACACTAACAACAATTTGGATAAGTTTAGATTTCTTTAAATAAGTAAACTTTTTAGCTATACTATCAATTTTACTCGTTCACAAATTAAACTGGGTATTAAAAAATAACTATACCTTCAACAAATATGTTTGGGAGAAGTAAAAAACTTAACAGTTAAGTTACTGTAGACTGATAACATTGATTCTAACGTCCTTACTTACGTTCCTGAACTTATATATATTTTATTAATTTTTATTTCAATTAAAAATATGTTTATTATCTTAAACTATTAATAAAATACATAAAACATGCCTAAATATATTAAGTATATTAAGGTTTTTTTTTTTTTAATACATATTTTGTAAAATTTATTTAATTTATTGCGCTGGATTAACTTGCATTTCTTACAAACATTTAGTCTTTCTCTTAATTTCCATACTCTCAGTTCTCTCTCAATTTCTTCATTTCAATACTGACTTTCCTTACCATAAGCCAAGCCACATCCACTCATAGTGTATAGCTGAGTGCTCAAAAAAAGAGCAGCAAAAAGTAAACTAAAAAAAAACTTTCTTAAGCTGTTAATTCACATATTTTGCAAGCTTTTTGCGTCTGGCTTCTATTGCTTGTAAGCAGAAATGTTGTCGGCTGTACACCTTAAAGTATGCCACGTATTTTTCTTTCCACAACCAGCAAACATTTATTATCCACCACCCGCCCACAGGCCTGAGACAAATGGTTATGTTAAGCATCCTAAGCGCTGTTTCTCGTTTGTCAGCGTTGCGCTTGCGTTTCTATCTTTGTCTTTCTTTATATATGTGTGGCCTGTACCCCTTTGGGTAGAGAGCAGTGAGAGTGTTTAGTTTTTGAATGTTTTCTTTTCTTTTTGATAGTACCAACAACTGGTTTAACTAGTATTGCTGACGCTTTCGATCTGTATGAGCGAATGCAATTTAAATGGCTTTTGAGAAACTTGAATTTGAATTATATTTATAAATACTCAACATGTAATCAATGTAAGCTAAATTAATCAACATTAACAAGTGACAATTTTCTATAAATTTATTAATTAAACACAACATAAGAATGCATTATTATTACATCGATATCAATAAATGACCGATTAATAAATATGAGCTACATTTATATCTTTTAACTGTTTATTAATTCCTTGATATAGTCGAATAGATTGTTACCCAATATTCTTGATATATTGATAATTTCTTCATGAAATGATACTGATACTGATCAATGCAATACTTTCATTTGAAAACAATTTTATATATATATTAGGCTGTTGTTTTATTTTAAATATAGGGTAATTCTGTTTATCAAGATTCTATTGTGTTAGTTTTCCCTAATATCTAAGACTCTTTCGCTGCGTGTGGCTTTAGCTTAAATACTTGTATGATATTAAACATATTAAATATATAGATATTTTTATTTTGGTCTTAGATATATGTAGATTTTATAGAGTTACTAAAAATATTATTAAAGAATACATTTATTTCATTAATTTATTTAAAGCTTTCTTTTACCAGTCAGTTTATTGCAGACTATTTGCCTTTTCGCGTAGTTTCGCTCGTAAGTATTCAACTAATTGCTAGAGTAGTTTGCCTGCACTTATTTAACGCTTGACTGTCTACAAGCTAGACAAATTGTCTGACTCCTTCTCCTCCTACATAATGACGAGCCATTGAGACATTTGCCTGCGTTAAATGCCATCATATCAATCATATCGAGTTGAACTCAATGGCATTTAATGGCAGTTGTTGAGCTGGAAAGAAAAAAAAATTTGACAATAATTTTACTACTTTTTTTACTTATATTTTTATTTGTAAATTAAATACTCTACATTGCATGCGGTTTATGAGCAGTGTTTGCCATTGATTAAAGTGTAAGTCTATAATTAAATAAGGGTAAAAAATAATAATAAAAAAACAACTTATTTTTTTTTTTTTAATTAAATTAATAGTTTAAGATAAATTTATAAATTTAGATTGATATTTTATGTATAAGAAAAGTACAAAGCTTATTTTTGTTTAATATAAATTTATTCAAATAAATAAATAGCAAAACTCTTGCTTCTCTATAATCTCATGTCTAAGTAGGTTTTTCTATATTACTCATTTAAAACAAATCAAATAGTTCAGTTCTCATATATTTTTGTGGACCTTACAGACATTTACAAAACTTTAACAAAATGTCTTCAAAACCAAAAATGGTAAATAAAAACATAAAAAATGAATTCCAAAATGTTTTGATTATTAATTATTTCTCTTCCTATTT
Organism: Drosophila antonietae; assembly: GCA_030914385.1. NCBI lineage: Eukaryota > Metazoa > Arthropoda > Insecta > Diptera > Drosophilidae > Drosophila > Drosophila antonietae. The sequence goes on from JAUESO010000207.1 coordinate 26,918, forward strand.
CTTTTTAGGCTTGTAAGCCACCGCCACCATCTGTGAGTGATAGACTATAACAAAAATCAAGATATATTCACACATATATTTCTGTATACATATATTATAAATTTTTCTATACCATTTCAGCCAGAGGAGATGAAAAAAATCAAGTTTCCCATGCACAATACTCATTTGAGGAAAACATTGGGCCTTATGAGGACAGCGTGTTATTTATCCCTGGTGGCCCCACTTATCTTTTACATATTTCACAATGCGCCGCGTAAGGTGAAGTATCGAAATTTTTATACACACTACGATCCATTGGATGCGTTTGACCGTATGAAAAGTGGCGGATATTTTAACTCTTGCCCAGCTAAGGAGGATAAGAAAGGCAAGGACAAAAAGAAGAAGTAAATGGAATTCAACAATGGAATGATATCAATTCATAGATAGTATATGAATCGTCGAATCACACGAACAATAATGGAAAGGAAATCAAAACAGCAACGCAAATGAATTCTAAGAAATTGTAAGACTCAACTGGATATGAAATATTTCTCAGACACAAACACACACACACATATACACTAATACATACGCGCACAGCGTCTTAACTTGATTAAATGGAGCATTGCAAATACTTGAATTCTATATCTGAAGTTCGAATGGAAAGCACATCCTTTGCTGTCTCGTAAATCGCTTACAGCCATGTGCTTGTCTCTTATTGATGGGCAATTATGATTGAATCTGAATAGATTAAGCTGATGCTTAAGTGGACTATTTAACGTTGCAGCAGCTAGTGAAGTTGCTGTTGAAGTTATTGACACTTGTCCTCTAAACACTTGGTTAGTTCGTCTGCTTGGGTGCATCACAACAAGTTAATAATGATAGCTTTTTGTAACTTTTAACTTTTTAACTTTCACAACTATATGTGTATATGTGCATTCCATTTGCAACTGTTTGCAGGAATTCGTAAAACTATGCACGTTTCTATGCGCACATTTCATGGTAGCTTTTATCACATTTTTTGATTGGCATTTTTTCGCCCAATTTAATGTTCCTGTAACATGTTTTGCATAGCACATTCGATTTAGTTACCCTGTAAAAAGGGCAAACGACGGGTAGCATAGCAAGTAAAATTTTTTTTATGTGAAGGTAAGCAACGGATTATAAACTCATTGTTTTGTATTTCCTGTAAATTATGGAAAATTAAAAAAAAAAAGATAAAACAAAATTAATTAAATTAATAATAGAAGACATGTATGGGATACCATATGCAATGCATTTAAATATTATATTTTGTATAGCTTATTCGCTTTGAAGCAACAAAAATGTTGACTTTACAATTTCTTGATTGTCATTAAGCTCTGGGCTTAGGGTAGAGAATCCCAGAGTTATATATAAAAGACAAGCTTTCTACAGGGCATTTGGAGGGCTTTGCATTTTCCATTTTTCATTTTCTTTGCATTTGCTTTTACCATATTTGTATGTTTGCTATGCATCTGTTAATCTCGCACTTTCATCTTTTCGCTTCCTTTTCTTTGGCATTTGTTGCTGCTTTTCAGGTTCTGGTAAGACACGTTTCAGTAAAGAAAATGTAAAAGAAATTCCTCATCTAGTTGCTTTAAATATTGTCCCTCTTCAAGCGGATGTTTCGTTATTAAATTTCTACAGAAGCTCAATTTGCTTTTCTCGCTAAATCTGAGTGCTGAGCATTTGCATTTGCATCTGACAATTAGATTAGAGCATTTAAATGCCTTGACTTTGTTCCATTTTGTGGGCGACCCTTGAACTCGAACTCGGTCTGACGAGATTTGAACGCAAATTTCATGACAATTTTGTGGACCTTAGCCGTACAATGAACCCGGCTCAAATCAAGCAGACAGTGAGCCACAGATTGTGGCAAGTTCAATCTGTTGCATGCCTGGTAGCGTTGACGGCGATTACGATGCGAAGTACGGCAACGCCCGGTATCATAGCGCTGACAAATCACATTGCATACTTAGAGGCGTCGCCACACCAGGCCCAGGCGTGTTTGGCCAAACAAAAATAAAAAACTTAGCCAAACAAAGTTTTTTTTTTTTGGGGTGAATCACATGAAATTTAAGTGCGATTTCGAACGATTTTCAACGCGGCCATTCCAGATACGCACAAATCTATGGGCGAATATTATTTGAATAGTTTTCGCATTAAGATTGCCTTTGGCGCACAAGTTTTAAAAGTTTTTTAGTTTATGTTATGACCTGGCATGGTACATTGGAACTTGCATAGAGAGAGAGAGAGAAAGATAGAGAGAGGGAGAGAGGGAGAGAGAGAGAGAGAGAGGGAGAAAGTTCTAAGTTTAATAGAACAGGTTTAGACATGATGAAAATTATTAAATGCACAATTTAAACGTAAATTATTAAAAAATGTTAAATAATGTATAAAAATTCTACCTATTTCAAATTATTATTTTTTCACAATCTATAAATATCATATTCTTATTTTAAATGAATAAATTGAAGAATTGAAATATATAAAATGTATACAATATGTACGAAAATAAAAAAATTAAATAAAAAAAAAATTCTCTATTATTTTATATAAATTAATTATATTAAAAAAATATTATAGCTCCTATTTATTAAAACAGTTTTTAGGTATGTGTAATATTTTATAATATATGAGCTTTTTATACATTAATATAAATTGTCTTTAAGCCTAATTTCATAAATATTTAGTGTTACTTTACTCCAACTACTTCTTCAAAGCTTTTAGCTCCTTTTAGTTCTTTTTAGTTCCAAACTCGATCATATTTATATTAATTTACCTGACAAAGTGACTATATTTTATATTAAGATTTTGTCTGCCACTAACAGCAACTTCAGCTTCTGCCTCTGCTTTTGCTGCTGCCTCTGCTGCTTGGTCGATTGTCGCTTTTGTTGCTGCTTCAGACATTACATTTAATGAATACAAATGAGCTTTGCCTTTTGGCAGCCACTGTCTAAATATGCAATGCACACACATACACACAAACTTTTATTTGATGTCAACGAACTCTTAAGAACACACTGTCAGCATTATTATCTATTTCTTAGCTACAAAAGTGTGTCTTAGCCGTAAACAAATTTTGTTAATTGTAAATTATTGACACAGCTCCAGTGTGAGTGGGCGATTTTAAGTTTTGACGGCATCTAAGCAGCAATTTGTAGAACTTGAAATTTCCCAGAATTAGAAAAGCCTTTCGGGCATTTGTCTAAAATTTTAATTGAAAATTACATTCATTGAATAATATACTAAATATAGCCGGATTACATTAGATAATATATATAACTATTTTTTCTTTTTTTAGCTGAGAGAATGATTAACTTAAAGACGACGAAGCTTATTTCTGTTGAAGAGAACTGCAAATAATTTTTCCCTTCATAAAAATTTGTTATGGGTATGTATAAGCTTTTATAAGCTAAATCTAAAATGTGTGCACACAAAATTATTTATATATACATTTATAAATTGCTTTTATTATTGTTCATTTAAGTGAAGCATATTTGTTGTAGATGCAAGTGAAGGTCACTCACTTACCCTCACTTCTATTTCGAAGGTTGTCTCTGAACTTGAAACCATTAACTTTCAAGGTGATACTTTTCAATGTGCTCTACCTGAGCATCGAGTTCCCATCTCTTCTCATCACATTTCAAGCTAATTTTGTCTAACCAACACTTGCTCTACACTAGCATATACTTTGACTTTACCCTTAGTATCAAATTTTCCTTCTTTTATCCATATTCTCGTGCGCTGTCTATAATAATTTTTCGTTAAAATGCATCTACACTCGACAATTTGCCCTTGTTTCATAAACATGCTTTCAATACTAAACAAAACCAGAAAGCAGCATAATTTAATATTCCTATTGAATATATTTATGAAGGGTTCTTTTGTATATTCAAATTAAAATTGATTTTAAATTTGTTTTAATAAAAAAATTAAGATTACTCAACCTAGCTCAGTTTATTATATTTTTAAATTAGAAAAGAAAAAATGGAATAAAAATTAAAATATTCATGAGCCAGAGTATGACCAATGAAGCATAACAAATGGTAGTCAAAAAGGTTAAATTCCTGGTAAAAGGCGACAAGCATAAACAATCTCTAAAGTTTTGCCTGTGACAGAAGCTCACAGTAGATTGGTCCAAGCTAAACTCAACAGATATTTTTGTCGGCGATCCAGTTTTTGTCTGCAATCACGACTTAAACAACATTTTTATTTGATATTTTAATTAATTATTTAAAATTTAAAAAAACATCATTGTATATCTCTTGGCTTGAGTTCTATAGCTGAATTTTCTTTCAAGGTTGCAGTATAGAGAAGTGTTCTCCGCTCTTCCATTCTTATTAGCTTACAATATGAATATTAATCAAACTATATTTGAAACTGTGGGTCATGCTGAGATACAAGCCTATAAAGATCAATTTCATCGCTTTCCCAGTAAAACAAAGAATTTAATATTGCATGCAAAGTTCTGCTATTTTGTTCATTTGTTTTTATCAGAGTTTCGGCTGACATGCGTACGTTGCCTGTCGTTTCATGGAAAAACAGACTGCAATTTCCGTCTGGCCAAAGCCATGACTCAATCACACTGGCCAACTCTCCAATAGACCATGGCCAACACACATATGCATAGACAATGGCGATTATTCCATGGCCGTAAAAAAAAAAAAAAAAAAAGAAACGCTATTGGCAACAATTTCAATATTTGTTTTCTATCTTCTGCTTCTTCTTTTTCTTCTTCTCCTTCTTTGTCACTGCGAGCCATAAATTTCGAGTTCTTGACATTGTCCGTCTGTGCGCTCAACTCAAATAATGCGACTCAATGAAGCCGAAAGTGACGACATATTTCGCTTTAACAAATTATTTATGTATTTCCAAGTAGGGCTGCAGTCAATGGAAGTAAATATTATAAAAATATGCTTATATACTTTTTTTTTAAATTAAAATATATAAATAAAATATAAATATATGTATACAATGTTTTTTTTTTTTTTTTTTTTTTTTTTTTTTTTTAAATTTCTTAATATATTAATATTTATATCTAAATAAAAAATTACCTTGACTTATGTGTAATCTTTTTATTTGTATACGCTTATATACTATAAATGAAAATAAATATTTATTTTTACTAAGAATTTTTAAAAGTTTAAGTCATAATGAAATAAAATACTAACAACATTTGTTCAATGATAAATGAAATTTTTAATATATGTATATATATATATATTTTCTTTTCGTTAAGACTTTAATTATTTTCTTATACTGTTTCTTTCAATTCTTTTTATCTCTTTTATTTCTATAAATTAAATGTAGTTAAAAAAGCACAGCAAAAACTAGGTAAAAATATAAGCAACATATATTTATTTCGCAGTCAACACAAATATTTTTATTTATATATATTTTAATCTCAACTCCTTTATGCATATTAATATATAACGTATAATATCTGCTTGTGTGGGGGAAAAAAAGTAAAATAAAATGTAATAATCTTCCGACAGCTGGTAACCCTGAGTGCTTTCTACTTCACCGCCTGCTTGCCAGACTGTGTTGCTGTTTGCTGACTTCTGACTGAACCCGTTTAGAGTTGATAAGCCGGGTATAATGTCTTAGTTATAATTTGAATAACAGGCAGGAGGATTCGTGAATAAAGTCTATAAAGACTTCAATATCAACATATTAGTATTTAAGCTAGTTAAAAGTTATGTCTGCTTCAAAAGGGAAACATATTAAGTTTCTTCTCCTTGAATTCATCAACTAAAAGTATTTGAGGATAGATTCTCTGTTAGAAAAGAGTTTGACAGAGTTTTAGAGAGTCTTTGAATACTCTCCGACACCGACAGCTTCACTTTTTTATATGTTCATTTATGCTTCAACTTATATTTTGTCTATCTCACATTGCTTAAGTATCCTTTAGTCGGTCACTCCCTACCTGCGTATTCATATTTGTTCTTTTTGCACATTAGCTCAAGCTACTTTTAGCGCAGTTATCTGAAAAATTGGCCAGATTTGGCTAAATGCTGATGTCTCTGTCTGTGGCGTCGTGGCAACGTCTCTTCGTAGCTGCGCGACATACGGGTTTTTGGTCCTATCGTGTTGTTAACCCAACGACCGATGAAACACTTTCAATATTTCTATGTGTGCGTGAATAGGTGTGTCTCTGTGTGTGTGTAGGCGTTGTTGTCTTTGTGTACAGTGTGGCTGTGTGTGTGGGTGCTTTCTTTCGTACCCTTTCTAGTTGCCGTGTCTGAGCTTTGACGCGAGTGTCTGGCATAATTATATAAATCACTGACAGATAAACATGTTGCTTCATATGAGTCTAATAAAGTCTAAGCTAATGTTGAGCTGCAGGCATTTTAAGTAAATTATAATTCAGCTTAGCAGTCGGAATGTGAAAGCAATTGAGATTATAATAAATAAACTACGTTTGGGCTTAGCTTCATGTTGGTTACATATATAATCTAAATTTAAACAAATTTGAACTATTTTGAATTATCGAAATTCAATACAAAGTTTTAAAATCTTATTGAGGATTGTATAAATATGTATATTACATATTTTTAACATTTTCAATATAGGAAAATAAATGAAATATAAAAATCTTTTAATAAAAGATTTTTCAATTATATAAATTGTATAAATAAAATGTATAAAAAATGCATATTATATATTATATAAATATAAAAAATTATATTATGTATTAGCTCAATTGTACTAAATAAAGAACTATAAAATAATTTTTGAAATGTTAAAGATTTGTTTTTTTTTTTTTTAAATATCCAATACTTAAAAAGTTTTTATTTTTTTTATTTTGGAAAGCAATAAATAGATATAAAAATGGTTATACCTTTTTATATATATTTTCCCTATAAACAAAATAAATTTTAAAATGTTGTTAAAAAAAAGTAGACAAGATTTTAAGCTATAGCTCACAATTCTTTTTACATTCATGAAGATTTCTTTTGTTATTAATTATGTTTTGTCTCACTTATTATGATATTTTACAGAAATTCAAATTCGCAAAGCGAGTTTTGTTTTGTAGTCTGTTGTGCTAAAGGCATCATTGCGTAGGCCAATTGTTTTCATTCATGTTTGAGCTTGAGCACACTCTTTTGAAACCTAATCCAAAATGCAGACAAATATTTGTATGAAGTCAAGTATACTTCAGTCATAGCAACGAAAGGTTATAGAAGAACATAACAAAGTTGATTTGGGGTCGAATCGAGCATAGACAAAGAGTTGAGAGATTGAATTGAGTCATAGATATAATCGAATGAAATGTCTAAAATTATAATATTAAAAAAGTATATCAAAGCTCTATATATCCTAAAAATACTTTGCTAAAATTAAGTTTAATAGAAATTTAATTTTTGTATGCAATTTTGTCTATAATACTATATATAATGCTATACTAAATTCTAAGTTTAATATTCTTTTCTACAATAATATAAACATTTATATACTCAATATACTAAAATATAGTCTCACGTTTAGTGCTTTGACGGTATTTCTAAAAGAAAACTACTTTATTCTCTCACCTTACTATATATGTATGTATGTATATTTGTCAGCTAACAAAAAACAACAATCCTGCGCGTGCGAAAAAATGTTGAAAAATGAAAGCTACATACTGTGATATCTTCAACATACTTTGAGTCCCATGCATATGTCTTTATGTGTTTGTGTGTGTTCATCTGTCTCTGTATGCGTTTTGTTTGTCTATGATGCTTTGCTTTATGAGACATTGCCAACACAGCATCGCCTGGCATCGCCTCGCATCGTATCGCATCGCAATTTGCCAAGGGGTTCATTAGACTTTCGACTTTTGTTTTCTCGAATGCCGCCACGCAACGTCAAAGCCAATGAACGAAAAACATGCACAAACAAGCGTTAGACAGATATGTGTGCATGCGCATGTGTGTGTCTGAAAAGTAGGTGAAAAACATGCAGAATGAGAAGCGTCATTAAGAACTAGTAGCTTGACTGCAATTGCGGCAAAAATGGCACAAGGCAAACAAAACAAGCCGAAAGCAAAAGTAGGAAAAAAAGCTAAAAGCTAAAAGGAAAGCAAACGTGCCATATGCGGCATGCGGCATGTGGTATGTGGCATGCCACAACGTATGCACAAAGCCAGCTAGCACGCTTGGATTGATGGCCAGAGCATTGAGAGTTGTGGATAACCGCATTAGTGCTGTACCAAAATAAAACTTTGCTTGTTCCCTTAGGCTCAATAGAAAGTTTGCATTATGTTGCCTTATGCTGTGACTGCTGCTTCCTCTGCTCAAGGTCAGCTTCGATTGACCGTTGTAACTGTTTGACGTTTTGCTCTTTTCCTTTTTGGCCATATTTATTCATTAGTCGACGAATGTCGGAATGCTGGCCATAACATTTGCACGCATTAAACTTTAGTTTTACGGCTCTTACGTCTGTGTCGTAATCAAGCGAAAAGCTGTTAACGGCATTCACGTTAATAGATAACAGTCAATTGTTGCTCACAAAATTTCATGCGAATGTCGAAGTTAGTTAGTTTGATTATTCATTAAATTTTATGCGTATTTCTTTGTCTTCTATTTCCTGTTTAGGAATTAATATTTCCTAGAGTACAAATTTTAATGTGAAATTTTTAAATAAATACTTTGAAAAATCAAAAAGAAATATAACAAAATTAAATTTGTGTATAAATATATATATATATATATAAGATGTTGCTGATTCTTTTTAAAGACATTATGCTTGTATAATGTAGAAGATATATAAATAAAAAAATATAAATAAAATAAAATTAAGCTTATCTAATTTAGTATAATCAGCTAAGCTTCTTTCTTTGAAAGCGAACTGCAACATTTTATGTGTTGCTTTTAATAAATTATTAATAATTGATGAATTCGTTACTTTTACAATTAAATGTGTCTTTAAGTTTTAAGTACTCTTATGCTCTCCCCTACACTCCATTCTTATACTTTTATATTCTTCTTCTACCTTTCACTTTAACAATTCTATGTAATTCACACTTAATGTGTTTTCAACTTTTCTTTCTCACTTTTATTCCATCGACTACATAATTCTCATTAGTATTAATTTTTCATTACTTCCCACACTTATAGATTAACTTCCATTTATGTCTTAAGTTAAGTCCCTCTTAAATTCACTCTCACACTTTGATCTCAAGGCTTAAGGCTTTGCAATTATCATAAGTCATTTTTAATATTTCTCTTTTCAGCTCTTTCTGCTCACCCTTCCATGTGCATTAAATTCTACCTTCACCATGCTCTACACAAAACTTTCCTTAAGCCTGCTGTAACGATATGAGCTATGCAATTGACCTTTTCACCTGTTCATATTTCACACCTGCCTCTATCTCCCGTTCGCCTCACTCTCATTCTCTCTCTCTCTCGCTCTGCTGCTCTTTCTCATATTTTCTTTTAACTAGTTTAAGGTCCATAATGGCTTCGTTAGCATCTGTTTACTTGGCTTCGTTGACTATAACTTCATCCATATTTGATACCCGCTGCTTGCCTCTTACTCTCCATATGACCTCTACAGCTCGCCTGGCAGAAATTAACATTTTGTGTTTTTGCAATTTGTCGAACAAAAAATCAATTAACTTATTAATTGAGCAGCTGCCACTGTTGCTGCTGCTGCTTCTCGGACTGTGGCTGAGCGTACTCAGGTTCTTTATGTGTGTGTGTGTAAGCTCTTCCTCTTCTCCTTCTTTCGCTAATTTATTGAAGCTCGCATTCACGCCACGTCACGCAGAGACACAAATTAACTTTTCCTGTGCGCCCCGTCAAGTCAAGGCCGTTTCTTTTTCTTTTCAATTTTTGCTTTCTTCTCATGGGTCCGACCCCATTAGAGGGGCAGAGCCCTGGGCTAAGCGTTTACATACTTAAATTATTTGCGTCCATTACTTCGTATGTTCGCATTTTTTATTATTCAACCCCAACCGCAAGTCGAACCCTGATTACGACTTATAACAACTTTTCTACTTGAACTTGACCACAAAGCATTTCAATTGCAATTTGATTTTCAGCTTGCAAATATTGCGTGCGAGGGCAGTTTGAGCAAAATTCAAATTTAATACAAAACCCGATTCAAAGTTAAATATTTTAAAAAATTGAAATCACAAATAATTTTTGGTAAAATATTTAATAATAAATAAACAACAATAAATTCAAATATATATTATTAATTTAAAAATATTGTAATATCCATAATACTATAATTAAATATTACAATAATAATGTATATAAATAAATATTAAAGTTTTAATTAAAATCTAATAATAAATAAACTTCAAACAAATTATGGTTACTAAATGTTAACACTACAGTTTAATTAAACAATAATTTGAAATATGTATATTATTTTGTATTTTTTTTTATTATTTTAATTATTATTATTTATTTTTAATTTGTGTTAATATATATACAAAAATATATCGAATAATTTAAATTTTATTGTGTTGAGCTGATAAAAAATAAATAATAATAATAATAATTTTAATGTAGTTTACTTAACTGAAATAGATTACTCAATAATATTAATAGTTAAATTAGAATATATATATATTTTTTTTGTATTTATTTTTTATATTTTAAATTCATATATATGCATATATGTATATTCAACTTATATTGTAACAAGAAATAAATTAAGCTCATACTTTCATAAAGATTTTGGAATAGCAATGTATATAGAAAGCCCACTAACTTTTGACCATCTATCGTTGGGTTTTCTGTTAATCCAACCCTCGCTGTGCATAGTTTAAGACTTGGTTAACTATGCTCTGGCTAGTTTGCGGCTTATAACGTGCAAACAATGTGTAGCAGTTTGCTCTCTAGAACTCTGCTCAGCTGTCCAGCCACTCGCTGCTCGCACTCAGTCGCCGCCTCTTAGACCGAGTTTTACAGTTTTCTATAGCCAATTGATTTCTTTTTTTTATTTTCTTAGTGAGCTTGTGTGCAAGCAAATCGTCGAGTCTTTGGCCAAAAGCACTTCCGACTATCCATGAATTCCTTTTAGCTTTTGTGCACGCGCATATACATAAATGAATATATGTGTGTATGTGCATACATATGTATATACATATAAATAAATAAATATCTTATTGGTTTTATGACTCTTGCAGAGCCATTGACGATTTTTAGTTCTCTTAAGTATTCAGTGTCAAGTTCACGTTGGCCGTCCACTTGACTCGAGGATTTCAGTTATGGAACTGTCAATCGATAGCAAACTATTTGAAACATGTCATGCAAGTACATTCTCTTTCATTTAAAGTGCACGCAAGAGAAACCATTTAATATGAGCTGAATATATAACAAATAAAATTTTTAAAAATCGAGAAAGAAGTAAAATTTTAGAATAAAAAATTTTTAAATATAAATATATCTTAAACTTTTTGTTTTTTTTTTATTATTAAAATATGAATGCTATAATTTATATAATAGAATAAAAATATACAAAATATAACAAATTATATGTATATATATATATATTTTTTTTTTTTTTTGTAATGATCTCTTCTATTAATAAATATTTATATTAACAAACAAATTTTATTTAAAGACTATGTTTAATCCTATCAAATGATATTATAATATATTAATTTTTTTTAACGTCATTCATTCAATACCGAAATTATGAATATAGTTTATATTTTATTAACTTTTTACAATATGGATTATCCACTTAAAATGACTTAATCAATTTCCGGAAAATTTGATGACTAAAATAATAAGCAGTTGCTTTTTTTTCTCTGATTTTCTTTTAGTATTTCCGGGCCTTGCGGCAATGCCAAGAATTTTCCATAACACTTGTCTCCACTTGGTAGTGCTTTAGTACTGAGTCACGCCTTCCTCGTTCAGCCTTAATTGCAATGTCCATAAAATGGAGCTGAGCTCTTTGGGGCTGTCAGTTGTTGATGCCACAAACTTGTGCGCTCTCTCACGCAGAACTCGGGCACATGTGACTGCATTAATTACGCCCCCTGCCCCAGGCCGCCTTCGAGACACGCCCACTGTGCAGGCAAATATCTAGGGTTTACGTGGTAGTTTTTCTTTTTTTTTTCTTTTCGATTTTCTCGTGTTGATCTGCAGCGCACGTTGCACGTTGTTATTTGGGGGACTGGCTGCAAGTTTCAAATTGATTTTGACCTCAGCACATAGAACCATTTGCCACTTGTTGTTGCACACGTTGCACAGAGCCCGCAACAATGCAACACACATAAAAGTATTTGTTGTGTGTATAAGAGTGGGTAAATATAGGCACGTGATGCAACTGAAATTCGGTTGTGCAATTGCACATTTAGTTTGTTTCCAATTCTAAAAAAGCTTCGAGAGCGTTTAATTGAAATTTAACAACAACAAAACTTTAAATTTAAAGAATGCAATGAATGAATGAATGAATCTATAATAAATACTGAATTTCACACGATCGTAAAGTATTTTATATTAATTATTATTTTTTATTTCATTATATACATAATAATTTTCTGTTAACTAATTTTTTTTCACAATTTTGTATCAAAATAATATAAATATTATAATTAAATCTTAATCAGTTTATATTTATATTACATTTTATAAAGTATTTAATTTATTTTAATATTTTTTCTAGATATCATATTAAAATTAAATTATTTAAAGAGATTTGTTATTGCAGATCTCGATTACGATGCTGTACTCTTTAGATCTCGGGTAACACTCTTTAATATTCATTCAAAATATATTGGCAACAACTTCAGTTTTTCTCATGCAGAGCGCCTGCGTCAGCAGCGATTCTAGCAGCATAGCCGGCAAAATGCTCAACAACAAAAGGCAAAACAACAACAATGTTGCTCACTAGTTCAAGTTCAATGCAAAAACAATATGTAAAGAAAACCTACCACACAGCGCCCCTTCTAAAAGCAGCGCTGCTATGCTCTCTCAGCAGCACTGTTACGTTCCCAGAGCAGCGCTGTAAGCATAGCAGTGCTACAATGTTCTCACAACGAAGCTGTTGATAATAATTTTACTTTGCAATTGTAATGCAGCGCTGCTTCAGCACTGTAACGCTCTCTTGAAACAGCGCTGTTGTCTTACAAGTGCAGCGTCCTGCTAAGCTGAAGCAGCAGTAGCAGCGCTGTTAAGTTCTCAGAGCAGCGCTGCTTCCTTCACTAGCAACAGCAGCAGCAGAAGCAGCGCTGTAACGCTCTCACTGCTGTTGTAGCAATAAGTAGGCGGTTGCCGACGCGTCGATGTCCATGACGTTGACTTCGTTTTGCATTCGTATTTCTGTCGCCGCTATGCCGACGAGGACGTGTCTGCAGGCATTTGAGTCTGTCGCGGCAACTCAAACGTTACGGACGCGTACTGGTGCCAGAGCATATATTAACAGCGCCGATCAGTTTCTTTAGAAAGCTTTCTAAATTGCTACTTAATCAAACTTTCTTGAGTGTGGAAATATTTCTTAAAATACTGCAAAAATAAATATGATATCTACAATACAATAATAATTCAATTAATATTACAATATTAATCCAAATAAATTTATTCTTAAAGTTAATTGTAAAATAAAACTTTAAAATAAATAAAATTTATTAAAAGATTTTTGTGCGGAAGTTGCTTAAAAATAAACATATTTAATAAAACTAATATTGCTTAAATCACATATTACAAAAACAAATAAAGAAAGAATACATACATATATATTATTAAGATATAATCTACATAAAAGTAATTATTTTTATTAAATTAATTAAACTAAAATATAATATATAATTTTAAAATATTGTTTACAAAAATTATTCTGATTCGTTTATATTTTCTATTGAATTTAAAATATCTTTTATATAAAATATTTTATGTCATTCAAATCTTGATTCATGATTTAATTATTATTTTTCTACAAATTTTATTTGTTTGACACTTACCTTTACCCTTTAAATTCTTTCAAGCAGAACTAGATGATTATTGCACATTAAGAATTCAATAAATTGAATCGAATAACGCGTTGTCATTCAACAAATAAATTTAATGTATTACAATGTGTTCAAATTGGAAGAAAGAAAAACAAAAACAAATGCCGTGAAGTATGCCAAACAACAATGCATATATTTTTCCGACTCAATAAAAACATTGCTCGAGGCGTGGTTGTTTAACAAAAATTGTAGCTAATATTTTATAATTGTCTATTTTTAGCAATGAATCGTGCGAAATAACAACTTGTGTTACACGGCGTATGAGCAATTTGCAAAATAAAATAAAAATTTTAAAAACATCAACGAAAACAGAAAATCCGAAATTGTATTAAAAATTATTGAACATAATATTGTTAAATAAACATTTATGTGAAATAGAGCATTTCAATTGTCGAAATAAATTGAAAGAAATCTTCATGAAAATATTATATATACATACATACATATTGTATGTACATGTTCCATTTAAAGTTAAAAGTTAGCCCATGCATAAAACGTGCCAGTCAAATTGCGCTTTGCATGTTTAATCATGTGAAAAACTAGTTATTTCAGGTGCAGAACAACAAAAATAAAAGCTGGAAGCAAATTCGTGAAACTCAAATCAAGAAGCTGCCAAGCGAAGACAAAAGCTAAAAAAAAGCAGTTTAGTGCGAAAAACTAAAGACAAAGGACTCGAAAAAAATAGAAAAAATACATAAAGAGAGTGCGAAAACTCACATCAAAAAGCAACTTGAGCGTGCAACTGCCACTGTCAGCTGCAGCCAACTCAAAAATAAGACAATTCTAAAGAAAATTTCCCTCGTTGGTAAGTGAAAAACTCTAACACACATACTCATACACATAAATATTTGTCAATTAATATTTTTGCACAATTTGTGGGACTTGAATATGCGCTGTTGCGAACCTTTTTTGCGAGCTGTCAAATGATTTCAATTGTTCCGAATTTATCTGGCACACAAAATTGGCTGAGTATGTGTCCTTAAGCTGCGGTAAATAGGGTTTACCTGTTCATATCTTCTTTTTCATTCACTTTTCTTGGGGTTTCTTGCTGTGCGTGTTTGCCCCACCAATACATTTATGCTGCGGCATTCTACTTTTTTTTTGGTTCGTTAAAGCCCATTCGATATGAACCCATTTAGCTTGTGCGTGTTGAGATGCTCTATATTTGCATGTAATGAATGGGAATATTGACTATTTGATGACTATACAATCTATATATATAAATAATGATTATATCTTAGTTTTCATTCGATTCACTTGCCTTTGGGCAACCATTAAAAGCTCTTAATATACATTTGATTGAGCTTGTATATTTCAATTATTATATTTCATTGCTCCATTGATTACATACAGCATATATGTATATATATATATATGTTTTATTACATTTCATTATTCCAGCTGTTTAAGCACCTTCAATGACTTTCATTTTCCTAGTCTTTTGGGAATCAATTGCTTAGCTATGTTCTCCGTGCCGTGTCTGCCTCTGGCCATCTGCTTCTGCAATTATCACTTTGTTAATCAAGAGCTTGTCAAAATGCTTCGGGATTTCTTGTTACTTACATAATGAAGTAGCTTGAATTGAAGGGGCTTTCGTGCGCACTCATTTAGGCAGTAGTCCAGTGGAATCTTTAATAGCAAGCCACTGTATTATAAGTATTTCATTTATATCAGTTAGCCAAAAGTCTATAAATGTGAATCTTTTGTTAGGCATGTTTTGCTCAAGGTGGTTACAGGTATATATTGAAAATATATATATTGAATATATCGGTTAGAGGCATTTATGAAGCAACAATTACTTTGCTGTCTAATACAAAATATCTTTTTCTCTTCTTGTATTTTAAATTAAAATATATTTAATATCTATGTGTATATATCTATATATAGGCATCAGCGGGAACTGGAAATCCACAGCATATTGAAAATATTAATTATTAAAATTTTTTCTATGCAAAATAGCTGAACTTTGCAATCAGTTGAATATTCTTATTGAGTTAACAGAGATCAGTTAAAAAATGTTTTTAAGCATTATATTAAATAAAATTTGGCCATTTCATGGCCGTTTTGAAGCTCATGATATTTTCTTTTCTTTCGCAATTTATTAAATTTTTATTAAAATTATTTTCAAAAATTTTTAAGTAAATATTTTATTTGATTTATAATTTAAATAAATAAAAATATAATAAAAAACATATACAAATTAAAAAAAAATTTGTAATATAAACAACTTATTAATATAATAATAAAAATTTAAACAAATAATATAACTTTCTTACATACAACATTTGAGTAAGCGAGCAGAAACTCCCATTTATTCAACAGTTTTTGTTTCTTTTAACCATTTCCAGGAAATTGAAGCAGATTTCTATTGTTGATTGATTTCAAAGGGATTTCTTCATGTCTGGAACAGATTTTTAGGGAAATTTATCTAATGTACTTTCTATTTCAAGTATTTATTTATATATATTCATAACACCCATCCATATAAAATCACAAGAGCTTCCAAAAAGTAAATACTTTTTCAATTTGATTGATTTCAATAGAAATGTGCTGCAACGAAAGCATCCAAAAATCCAACATAGGCATATGTGTGTGTGTGTCTGATATACATATATGTAAAAAACCTATTGATAAAAAAAAAAAAACCATTACCGAATATACAAAGCAGCCAAGGCTTACAAATTCGTAGGTAAGTTGACAAAATTCCATGAAAATTCTACAGAAAATCCAAATCGATCCGACACGTGCCGTCTTGTGTTTGGCACTTACCTGGCTCCGGTTAATCGGGGCACAATGAACTCTGAACGAATACCAAAAAAGGCTGTCAAAAAATAAATTAAATAAAATAAATAGAAAAAGAAATACGAAATGCATGAGATTGACTCGAAGTGGTTTGAACTGCTAAACCAGTTGAAAAACCGCAAAGCACACACATTTCCGGCAATTTCCTGGCCGGATAGCTGACGCTCATTTCACACCTTGATTTAGGTCTTGGCCGTGTGGGCCAGACCCAAATATAGCGTCGATGACAAACATTGTCAACTCTGCTAGTTGCTGCCATTCACACGCTCTAATTGGATTTCCCCTCACAGTTCTCATGATGGACGATGTTAATGAAGCTCGTTGATGTTTCCTCATTGCGAATGAGTTCCCAACTGACGCCTTCTCATTCACTTTCGCTAATGCCCATCTAAACACCTCATTCTCATTTACTTTCAGTAATTGACTCATTCATTATTGATTGCGGTTCAGAATTTTTGCACATTTCCTCGGGCTGTGAAATCAAATTGCCATCGTTTCCATCAATCGCAGACATTTGCTTGCAATTGCCCAAAACAAAAATTTTGTAATTAATTTTGAGCATGTCTCATTTATTTATTAAGCAATTAAAATTGTGAATTTATTAGAGAACCGAAGTTGGCGAGAATCGCAGAGATATTTTATCATGATTTAGGTGTTGTTAAGTGCATTAGCTGAATTAAAATTGAAATTAAAATGTAGAACATCGTAATTCCGCTTTACTAATTACGCAGCTAAGAAAAGTTCATGAAATTTAAGAGAAAAAATCAAATAGTGAGAGCTTAAACAAAGTTCAAATACATTTTCTTATAATTCATAAGTTCTTTGGATTCTCAAGTAAATGTAAAAATAATTCTCTAATAATAATTCTCTATCTTAGAAAAAGAAAAAGGAAAAAAAAAAGAAAAGAAAAATCATTTTATTTGAACATCTTTAAATAAAGTTTTCCATTTCACTTATATTTATTCGCACTCACTATGAATATATTTGATATACACTAATAAAAACTTATTCTGTTGCTAAAATGTATCAAAAATCTTTTATTTAATATTATTTCACGTAACTAAAGTGGAATTTTGTATGCAAGAACTAACTCAGTTTGGCTCTAAGCTAAGCATATTTAAATCTAATTTTATGTGAATTTTTCAGTCCATCTAACAGCAATTGCTGCCATAATATCCGAGCTGGCTGCATTTATAATTCAGCATTATAATCATAAAAATAACGTAATTTACTGTTGCAGCTACAGCTCGGTTCATGTTAGTTATTTTTTATAACGCATGCTTTTTTGGGCAATAGCTGAGCAGTATTAAGCCACAAGCTCATTCTAGAGGGAGATGTAGCTAGCGAAACCGACACAGAATATAGCAAGAGCAAAAGCAAATGCCTTTTATTGCCACAGCAGTGCGAGCTGAGCGAGCGGAAGCGGAAATGCGTTGTTATGGCTGCAATGGCATATTGACTTGTGTGGCTGCCCGCAAAACTGTGTACAAGAGATAGCAAGAGAGACAGAGAGAGAGAGAGAGACAGTATTTTTGAAGCTTCAGCAACAGCAGCTGCTGCTCTGCTTCTTGACTAGCTTTCAGGCTTCACTTTTATTGTCAGCTCAAGTAACAAAAATATTTTTCAGTAAATTTATCTTATGGCTCCTCGACCCACGCTGCTTTAGAGCCCACAGAACCGAATATAGTGTCCAAATGCCCTGAGGGCTTAAGAATTGCTCCGCTTGGCTTTAGCCTTTGCCTCTGTGGAGAGTCTGTTATATTAAAAATTCCACAAGTGCAGCTGAGTTTGGGGGCAAAAATGACGCCGCAGGTACAAATTCCACTTGGCATTACGATTTTCCTCTTATTCGGCCACAAGTGTATTGCGTTTAGCTTCGATTGCTTTGCTAATGCATTCCACTTCTATGATTAACAAATAACTATTGCAGCAAGATATTGAAAATACTACGTTTGGGAAGATGTATGATTTTTATAATAAATATTATTGCTGAGTCAAAATATATGTAAATATATAGATTTCTTCATTGCATGAAGAAA
Source organism: Drosophila antonietae (assembly GCA_030914385.1). Classification (NCBI taxonomy): domain Eukaryota; kingdom Metazoa; phylum Arthropoda; class Insecta; order Diptera; family Drosophilidae; genus Drosophila; species Drosophila antonietae. The sequence goes on from JAUESO010000207.1 coordinate 45,713, forward strand.
TTTAAAATAATATTTAAAAAATAATAATTTAATATAAATTCAATTAAAATTTATTTATCATAGTTCAAATACTAACTGAATAATTTGCAAAAATATAACATTATTTATATAAATAAAAATTAAAAAAAAAACACTTTTTTTATGAAATTTGTATTAACAAAATTAATTTAACTGAATAAAAACACTAAAATTATTAATGTATTAAATATGTAAAATTATTTGCTACTGTAAAGTCGCGTGTAATAAAATTGAGTATGCCTGATATTTGAAATGCAAATTAGAATCAGGAAGTCAGCCAGAATGTTTTCTCCAAGCACAAGTGATATGTATCGATGAATATATTACAGCAGTAGGTGTTAAATTTACAAAGCTTCAGGACATGCCTCGATGTCCTTGTGAACATTCAACCCTTTTTTTTCTTTTCGCCAGTTAACCTGTTAACCTCTTTAGCTACTATTAGCCACTCTCTCTCTCTCTCTCTATCACACATACTCTTTTCTACTTCAATCTCTTTTTTTTTTCTTTTTTTTTTTTGGCTTACAAATGTGGTAAGCTAGAATAACATTTTCATAGCAATTTAGCTTTGAGGCTGTATTGCATATTTCAGTCGTAAATTATACGCATGGGAGAAGTCGATGTGCCTATGCATAAAGCCCTCGAGTATCGTTGTGATTTGCATATATTCTGCATGCTAATGTGTGTGGGTAGGATGCGATCTAGTTACCTCTATGTCACCTGGCATTTTCACCTGCACAAATGTGTGCCTGTATTTGTGTGTGTGTGTGTGTGTGTGTGTCGCTGCCTTAATCCATTCTAATTTCTTTGACTTAAATGCCACATTAAATCATTTTAGTCTAACTGACTTTTGGCTTGGCTCCATTCAGCCAACTATTTAGGGTTCAAAGGGCGTCGATTTATCATATCTGGTTGCCCTCCACTTTCTATCTGTTTGCATAATGACCCAAATAAACATTTGCCATGCTTTTCGCCTCAGCTTTGGCCCGTCCGGCTGCCAGAGTTTTTGCTATATTTTCATGCCACTCGCATATTAATGAGCGTCTATGTGCCTGTGTGTGAGAGACTGTGAAACTGTCCATGTGGCTGTAAACAAAAAACTTTAGTAGCTGGGCATGCATGTGCATAAGTCTTGGCTCTTTTTTCTTCATGTGTAAATATTGTCTAGAATTTTGATTTCAAATTGACTTAAAGTAACTCTAATGAAATTTTAAATACAAATTTTTAGTTAATATAATTTGAAGTTATTTTAAATAAATTGCGTTATCTTATTTCAATTCAATTGATTTATTAAACTTTAAATTTCAAGTTTTTATTGAATAAGATTTTCTTATTTTTTTTTTATAACTACTTTTGGTATTTAATTATAAATTATTTAGAATATATATTTTATATTTCTTTTAATTGTTTTACACCACATGTAATATTCTGCTTTAACTGAATATTTTTTCTGTTAATTTTAATTATTCTACTACCTTAATCAAACAAGAAATTAGTCTTTCAGCATAACATTCGTATTAACATTTGTATTTTTAATTTATTGACTTATTTATTTAACATTTCCTCTTTACACAAGTTAACTCTAACTGTGTTTTCACCTCATTATTTATTCATTTGCCCCATTGCGTGTTACAATTTAACAACTTGGTTTGGCTGCACGCGGCGTATACGTAATGCAATTGGCCTAGTAACTGGCCCGTGGCAAATGACACTGCACAAATTTATAATTTCTATATTTATTATTTAAACCACAATCAACGCGCTAGCCTTGGCTCAAGGTCAGCTCTTGTAATTGTACCTTGACCTTCGATATATATGTATATATAACGCCGTCGAACTTGCTCAAATTCTAGCCAAAATCTTGTGTGCACTTGCAATCGTTATGCAATTTTCTATTCTGCAGCTGCAGCTGCATTCATTAAGCTTCGTCTGCTTCATCTGCTTAACTTTAAACTCATTTGCATGACTGACAGTTGGAGTCTGCTTCTAGTCCTAATTAGGTTCGTGGTGCAACGTGCCACATGCAACAAGCGAAGGCAACTGCAAATTATACCCGCTCACATTATCGCTTGTTATGGAGAAGGCAGCGAGGTGGGCTAGTTGGCTGGGAAGCCAAGCTCATTTGGCCAAAAGAAGTCAGCGGGAATAACAAAGTTAGACAACAACTAGTTGGTTGGGTGGCTGGTGGCACGGATATGGCAAATCAGCTGGTTTATCAACCACAACAAACGTCAAAACAATTTCCGGTTTGGCCAAGTCGCACAACATTATGACGCAATTCGCGACTGGTGGCGAAAGTAACGAGCAACGAGCTTTCTTAGCCATTTCCCTGGCTGTGTTGCCAAAAGAACATTAAGTATACGACATAACTAGAAAGTTACAAAGCGACTTATAAACGTTTTTCACAAGTTTTTTTTTTCCCCTTCTGTGGGATTTAAAGTTAAATTTCTGTGCGAGATTTAAGCTTTGAGAGTATTTTTTTTATATATATATATATATTTATAAATATATATTTTATACACGAAACTTAAGTTTCGTCACTGATTTGTGTATTCAGGAACTAAAATAAATATTTTAATTTATTTTTAAATATTTTTAATCATTAACATAATATGCTCAGACATTTCAAACATTTATTAGTCATATTAGAAAGCTAAAAGACATGCCCCATATATATTTATTAAAAATTTCGTAAAGCTAAGATACTTATGCATTCATTTCATGCTGTTCCAAAGCCATAAAAACATTTATATTTTAATTCTATAAATAGTTATCTATTCTGATTCAACAACTTGAATGAATGAGCTCTAAACATTTCATCTCTAAATTCGAATTGTGGACTGCTGTGCCATGAAGCAGACGAAACAATCGGCTGTAAGGCTTCTGCTCACAGGCAATCAATTTCAATTCATTTTGCCTAACCGAAGAGATAAAACCAGAAGCAGAACCAAAACCAGAAACCAAAACCAAAACAATTCAATGGATTCAGTTCAATAATTGACTGGACCGTCCAACTACAGCAAATCAAGTGCTCTTTCCCATAGAAATTCAGCAAAAAAAAGAAAATATTTTAGGGGAACATAAAAACACATTTCGGTTGTGAAATTCTATGAATTCCAATGGGCAATTGCCAATGGCTTACCTGAATGGAAATTGGATTTTTTGCAAACACAAAAATTGACAAAAGTGCAAATGGCAAAACCAAAATAAATTCACAACTTTGTTGATTGTTAAAAATTCAATGCAACAATTCAGGAAACTAAATAAATTTGTATATACATATATATACTGAAAATAAACCCTATGAGAGAGTTTATTTTCAGTCAGGGTCATCTCATCAAATTTTTAGTGAATACAATTTGTTGACCTAATGTAGGCAAGAGCTTATGTCTGTGAATAGCTGAATTTATGTAAAATTTAACAAGGGTCTTAACAATTATGTTAAATTTTTCATTCACACAATTCTGAACCAAGTTGAACCGTTGTGTGTATAGAAGCGGCTGGTAACATAATAGGGAACACGCTGCGCAACCTCAGCATTTACATAGACAGTGCCGAAATCTCGAATTAGCTTTAAATAGGAACCACCCTAGTTATGTTTTAATCTCAAAAAATCTCTTAAAATTTGTTATACTTATTCTGATGATGATTAGATATTTCAGACAATGTATATATGAATTAATATTTTTTTTAAATTTCTTTTTATTAGCAAACTGTCTTATACTAAACAATAATCAAATTTATTAACAATAATTAATAGTAGAAAATAATAATTAATAAATGAAAATATACACTGAAATATATCTTTAAAAAATAAAATGTAATTATATTTTCAACTGATGAATGCATAAGATTATTGCTAATCTTAATCCAAATCTTTGCCAAATGCAAAATACATTTTTATGGACATACATACATAATATAATGGGAAAATGTAAATTTCTCTTTCTGACTCGTTCTCTCTCGCATTCACTATCATTCATAATCTCCCATTTCTTTTTGGTCTGCTTTAAAATACTTCCAAACGAGTGTGCAGAGATTATTGACTATATATGTATGTGTGTGGAGGAGTGTCTGTTATGTGTTTGTGTGTGTATATTTTGTGGTTAGTGTGAGTGTTCTTAATGCCACAGTCAGCGTTTGTATTGCCCAAAAAGATAGCAACAAAAAAACGGTTGGCAACCGGAAACGGAAGACACCCACAGACATTTGCACACGCGTCGAGCTAAGCAAAGCTTGGCAATAAAATTGGCGTAATTGTGGGCAACGTTGGCAGCGTTGCCAGTGCCCATGGCCAACTAAATAAGTCAGATTTGGTTTTGTTATACTTGCTTTCTTCTTTTCTTTTTTGGCACAGTTTTAAGCCAGTAATAAAGCAGTTTAAAATTGATAAACAAAAATTATGAAAATCACTTAGAGGATGATGCGATAAATAACTAAAAATGGAATTATGAAAAAAAGAAATGGAAATTTTCTCATTTTATATTTATAAAGTGTTATAAGTTGTAAGATAAGCAATTAATTGTAATTTAGTGAAAATTAATAGAGATTTTATATTGTTTTTTCTTTTATTTATTATTTATTTTATAATAAAACTAAATTTTTGTTATTTGGTTTGAAATAGGAGATCTTTTCAACTAATATTAGATATCTCAGTTATGTCTACAGTAACTCTCCAGGTTTACAACTAAAAATTCAGTTTGGATTGAAAAGAGTTGGTCTTTTGCTGAGAACTGTGCAACGAGTTGTCAGCCCTTGAATAACTAAATTGAGAATTATTGTAATATGGTAAACAATTTATTTTATTCATTTAATTTTAATTGATAATAGATATTGAAAAAAAAAAAAAAAGATATAGAGATAAAGATATCAAAAGTGTTTTCACTCATATAAAGTCAATCCCTAATTCAATGAGATATATCTATAGAGAGCAGCTGATGTCTGATTTCATGAGCTATAAAATATATTAATATTAATTTCAAATGTAAAGCTTTAATTATTGGATTTGTGACAGGACGGGTTTTCACTCTGATCAAGAATCTTCTACTTCCTACTACATGATTTTTACAAATCCAGTTGCTCTGCTTTCACATTTTCAATATGAAATATTTGTCAATTTTGTCGCTTTACTCTCTTTAGCTTGAACAGGTTTTATGATGACTCATTGAATGGAATTTATAGCTGTGTCATTAGGCGACAGCCTTATAATAAATCCCAAATAACCAATTAAATGATTTGCTGTCATTGTTAATCTTAACAGACCTACAGACAGCTTGTCCACTTGAGCCATTTGAGTTTATGGAAACATGAAAGTAAATCGATCGTTAAATTCGAATGTCCTTTATAAATATATAATTACGTGCGCCTAATGGTTCGACAACATATTTTTTGACCAAGTTCAATGTACTTTCGTATACCCTGCACTATTTTAATTTTATAATAGCAAAAGTAATTTTTAATTAATCTATTCCCACAGCTATTAGATCAAAGGGTACACAAATAATTTGAATATAAAGGGTTTATGAAGGGTTTCCGAAAACCTTGTTGATGAATAACTGAAGCCTGTTAATCTAAATTATGCTGCAAAACTCTCAAAAGTGAGTGCGAAAAAAAAGAAATGAAAATTGAATCGTATTTCATAAAACTTTCAAATTGCTTTTGCTAACAGACGCTTCAGCTAACTGCACAGGTTTGTCAGCTGCCAAAATGTTGGTCTTACTCTCTCTCTCTCTCTCTTTCTCTTTCCCTTTCTCTTTCTGTACCTGCCAAAGAAGATAAATGTTTGGCTATAAATTCCGTGGCTCTTATACAAGCTCATAAATTTAGCTTAGCTACAATAAGGAAAACACGAGGAAAAATATTTGAATAAAGCATTGACTGCAAAATACTCGCTCAAGTTGTGAAGATAGATAAGTGGATTAAATTATAATTAAATACGCCATCAATTTGCATAAACAAAATCCACATAATTTGTATTTCGACAAGCACTTAGCTACAACGATATTGCTCAAAACCAATATACCCTTTTCACTGCCTGAACGCGTATATAAAAACAAAGTAGCCATCATAAAAACAGCGGGTAAATCACATTTTCCGCTGTGGCTAAAAGACTTGAGTGCATAAATTTAATTTAATGCCAAGGTGAATAAAAAAACAGCAACAACGACAAAATATATATATTTATAAAAGTAAAAGTGCGCAAACAAATTTATATATACATATATATTCATTCTTGTATATGTGTATAAACAAAATCAATTTGCGCTTGTTGAAGTATTACCTAGAGTTGAGCAGAAATTCCCAAAAGATGGCGCAAAGCCATCTGCTACATCCTTATATATATACACTATATATGAATATGAATAGGTGCGTATATGTGTGTGTGTGTGTGTGCGCGTGAGTGCGCGTGAGTGCGCGCTAAAGGTGACGGCCAAAGGATATGCCCCAAGGACAAATGATTTTGTTGGCGAGATAAATGGTAAACAGCAAAGAGGAAGAGATGCTATGCTGGGCCAAGAGGGGGCCGAGTGAAGCTTGGTGACTGACTAAACATGGCAAACGGATCTGCTTTTGACAGGTGTAAAATAGTTCGAATGATTGACAAAATGAATACCCTGCATAAAAACGAACCAACGTTTGGCAGGCAATGGGAGAATGCTGTTCATTAAAGGGAAATGCATTTTACATAGATATAAATATAAGCTGATGCATTAAGCACATGATAAGTAAGGCAATAGACTTTCTAATGAATTCAGGTGATTTATTTGCTTAGTCAGAAAAACCTAAAATAAAAAAAATATATATTAAATTTAAAGTTTTCTTCCAAATTTGTCTGCATTTAATATATTTATAGAGAGAGAACCTGAACAGATTATAGGGTATAGGGCTTGCAGCGCCTTCTTTATATGCACCCTGCGGCCTATCAGTTGAAAAGTGTTAAGCGAGAACTAATTGAATGAGCGGGAAAAGACAAGAGGGTTTACTCTAACGACAGCTCAAATGAAGCGTGAAAACTTGACGTGGATATAATGTTAAATGCGCACATTTATCAGAAAGCGAAAGAGAGAGAGAGAGGGAGAGGGAGAGGGAGAGAGAGAGACAGAGAGGTCATGGAGCTTGTCAATGTAAAAAGAGCGAGGACATGTGGGCAAGAGAAAAACTTCAACATAATATCCTTGTCAATCACATTTGGCGCTTATCAGTGCCACAGCAGACATATCTTTATATACAAACATATATGTACATATATAGCGTAAATATATGCATATGTATGTATTACAATCTCATCTCAAGTCGGAGATCTTTGCATGTGCGCCCATGATGGAGCTTATGCGTGACTTTATTGTCTTTGTGCAAATTGTTGGAGCATTAATGTGCGACAATTTGCAATTTGATTAGCGCCAAACACAAAAACAACAACAACAACAAACAAACAACACTAAGACAATCTCTAATCTCTTCATCCTCTTTCGTGTGCGTGGCAACGCCTTCGTTATGCATTTTATGTGTTTCGTCTCGTCAAAATTCGTTTAGTTTTGCCCTCGCAGCATAATGAATTGTCCAGAAATTGATTATTGTCCTGTTTTCGTTGCTGTTTTTTTTTTTTAGTATTTGATTAATATTTGCTCAAATCGTGGCGGCATAAGTTCTATTTGTAGCCCATATCTTGTTTTTATTATCATTGTCGTGATAATTATATTGTTATATCCACTCGAGCGTTGCATGAAATTCTTAACTTAGCTTGGCTTGATTAATGGGCTTTAAGACAAAAATCCCCCAAGGTCTAAGCGACCAAAGACTGTGCGCCTAATTAATGAGCTTCATATTTCAAACAATAGACAACAACAACAGCAAACACAACAACAACAACAACATCAAGCTCGAACAGCCAGCCTATTAATATGCTAGACAATGGCCAATAGTTGGCCAACGTCCAGAATACTTGAACTTGGCCAAGAAAATATCAAATCTGTTCAAACGTATTTTTTGTCAAACCTTTAAATCGTTTCGAGACAATGGCAAATCCGAAGGCGACCAAATATGAAAAGAAGCTTTATGATTTAATTCCTTTTGATAGTCGATCAAAGGTTGAAATTCGAATTTTAGTTGTCTGCCGTGGCCAATTAATATTGTAAGCTGATTTCAGTATGTCTCAATGTTCAAGTACTTGAAGTTCTGTCTCCATGGAATAATTACATGTGAAAGTTGGGTAATAAGCTTTAATAATAAATAAATATAGGATGGTGTGTGTGTATGTGAGATAGAGAGAGTGAGAGAGAGAGAGAGAGAGAGGGAGAGGAGAGGGAGAGAGTGAGAGAGAGAGAGAGAGAAGGAAAACAATGAGAAATAAGTAAATGTAGGTAGAGAGATGAAGGGGAATGGATGTGATGGTTAGGCGTAGGCAGATTGACAGAGAGTGTAAGAGGCGTTGAAGGAGAGAGGATGAGAGAGAATGAGTTAGAAAGAGAGAGAGAGAGAGAGAGAGAGAGAGAGAGAGTGTAATACGCAAACATATGTGTAGATGGAGCTCGACATTTGGAAGGTAGAAAAACGTGTGCGGAAATGATTTAATATAGCTAGCATCAAAGAGAGGAAAAGAATATGTCCGCCATAAGAAGAGGAACAGAGCGATGTACGGAAGCTGAGTGAAAAAAATGCGTGAGATCACGAATATATTATTTAATTACTTGAGTCAACTCGATTCAAGCTCAACGCGATCTCAGAAACAAGAGAATCGAAATTTATTTAGGCCTTGATTATTTACAGTGATAAGATATTTCTGTGATCTGACTGGAACATTCTGAAAAAAAAGCTATGAATAAAATACGAATGATAATAAAACATACATTAGTATAAAAAATATTTCATAAACAAAAAGTGAAAAATATTCTTGCTAATGAAAATTTCATTCATGCTGTAAATTAAAATTAAATTATATAATTGTCAATATGAAATGTAAGCATTAAGCACGCACTGCCGCACACACACACACGCACACACATTTACACATGCACTCACCTACATGCACTCACACACACATGTGTAAGTAGAAATTGACAGCAATTGAGCTGGCGAGAAACCACAGCAATTAAATTGCAATCCAAGTGAAAATTTTCCAAAGACCACAAAACTTAGACAGCAAAAGCAACAATCGCAACAAAAACAACAGCGACGACTACTGCTACAACAATAAGAACAATAGCAAAAACCATATAGCTAGACATCTGCCACTTGGCGTTATTTGCGTAAACAAAAGGACAAGGCAAATGTCAGCAATTGTCAGCTGAGTCCTAAGGCAAGGGCAGGGCCAAGCCACAATCTCAGCCTGTTGAGTGTGTGTGTGTGTGGTTGGGTGAGTGGGTGTATGGGTGGGTCATGACATTGCCCTAGGCCCTCGATAATTAAAATGTAGCCCTTGGGTCGAGTGGCACATGCTTGCCGAGTGTTTTTGGGTCGGTTGCCTCTGACCTAGAGAGTTGAACCTCAGCATAAATCTTAAGTTTTGCCAAGCACACATTTATCATTTGAATTGCATAGAAATAAATTCCAAATGCATATTTCTTTTTCTTTAAGACTCTATTTTCGTGCACATGTGCCGAGACGGAAATGCACCGAGTGGCCCATGTGCAATAAACTAAGCCATAAATCTCGATAGTACAAAAATACCAAAAAGTGTTGCCTACTTTGCAGCGCTCACTCGTAATGGAATTGAATCTTTGCTTCCCCAACTAGCATTGTCTTTAGAATTTTAAATTTTATGCTTGGTGAATTTTATTTATATGAATTTAGACTGTACTTATTTAAAATTAAACTCAAACAGAATATATTCGCAGAGTTAAGTATGTCTGAATGGTTCAGAAATGTGCTCAAATCTCTGAGTTTTCTATTGTATTTGCTTTAGGTTTATCCAGAAAGCATTCAATTACTATGTAAATACTTGAAAATATTTATGTAGATTTATTTATTGAAAGTATCAAATTTACATTCAATATTATATAAAAATTTACAAGCTAACTATAGTACATTCATCTCTCATTTGACCTTACCTCAAGGCATTATTAACGCAAATGTCAAAAGGTTATTTCAAAATGTAATTGGAGACGCGCTAAACGAAGTATTGCCCTTCGGCCTTATCAAGATTCTTAAAGAAGAACTAAAAGGAAAATTGATACGAAATATCGTTAAAGATGTTTTGGCCAATTGCCGTTTACTATTTGAGCCATATAAATTGCATTGATGGCCATAAATATGCAACACGAAGCACGCTTTTCATATTCGCCGCTGGCGTTTTGCAATTCGAATTGCACAAATTGGCCGGCTTTGCCGACTTGGCAATTTGTTGGCCAAGTTGCTTTGGATAAATTGGCATCCAATAGCAATGGCTGGCGATGGCAATGGCAATGGCGATGGTTCTTGTGCATGCAACATGCAACGCATTGGATTGCCACAAACCAAGTTGCCAACTTCACAACTTCTGCTGCTGCGCGCTGCATTTATTTGGTGTGGACACAAGGTCAAAGGTTAAAGCGCAGCCTGTGGCACGGATTCAATTAAAAATAAATATATATTATATAAATATTCTGTTAGTCATGGCACAGGTATTAGGTAATATGCTTATGCAGAGCTTGCAGTCAAAAGGAATAATATATTTAAATATGTAAAAATGCGAGCCGAAGTTGGAAATAAAATTTATACTAATTATTAAAATAGACCAAAACAAAATTATCTAAATTTTTTTAAGGTAATGTAATATTAAAAAACTGCTCAAAATGTTACTCAAATTATTTGTTCTAAATATTCTTTTTAGCTCTGCGAGAATCTTGAACATATTTTCAGTGTAAAAAAATAATTACTGTATTTTTTACTGCATTTTAGGCTTGGCTTTATATTTACATTTATTCATAAATCTTTAATTTATTAAACAAACAAAAAAAGCAAAGTAACTAAAATAAAGAAAATATATTTGAAATATTCATAGTTGGACAGCTGTTAGTTAGATGCTTTGCGAAGCATTTTTTGTAAAGAGAACTGAAATGTGACAACAAAAAAAAAAAAACATTTGTAAAAAAAATTAAAAAAAAAAATTAAAAATTGTGGAAATATTGCAAAAAGAAAAACCCCATGCGGCCGATTAAATAGCTGCAATTCAATAAAAAAAAAAACCTTCACATAAATTGGGGACTGCAAAAAAAATTTGATTCAAATGCATTTACAGAATGAACAAAAATATATATTTTTTTTAACTGTCAAAAATATGAACTCAATAAACTAAAATGGAATTTCGATGACAAAAATAATTGAAATACATTTATTTAAAGAAATTTTCTCGTTTTTGCTGTAACCAATTACAGTATTTGATATTTTTCTCAAATCGAATCGCATAAAATAATTTAGAGTTCATTTTTGTTTAGATGCGCAGCTAGATCTTGGCTGAAACGAATAAATGGCAATCCTCTTTGGCTACCAGCGATTGCCTTACATTTTGGCTACACAGCCAAAAACGAGAGCAAAGCCAATCCTTTCATGCCAACATAAATCAAAGTTATCGTGACGAGCCGCCACCGATGCAATGCGCCCACATTGCAGTCTACTGCACTTTTAGTAGCCGCATTTTACTTTTTGCTCACACATCTCTGCCCTGTACTGCTTGAAGGTAAATATGTTATATTGGGTATGTTGGAGTAAAGTAAAGTGTGTTGTTATAGTTATGTTATGTAAAGAAGTCGAAGGAAATATTGAACTGAGTGTTAGGTTTTTTCATAGCTTAATAGACTTGCAGATAAATTGATGAGAAATTTATTACTCCTTAAGACTTGATTTTGAAACAAAGCTTCATTACTCTCAAAGCTTAAGTGATAGGCTAGGTACAGATAGATCATAACTACTAAGATATCACTCTTCATAATCTTATCAATTGACTGTTTGATAATCAAATCAAATCAACCATACAAAATTTAGAAAAAAAAAAAATAAAAAAAAAAACAAAATATATTAAAATGTTTCAAAAATGCATTGAGCGCAACTTCAGGCATTAGATCATGCACTGCCTCAAATGCTCTTTTACTTTTACAGGGTATCACTTAATCAAGCATTCGCATCTAAAACACTTTTCAGTTATCCTTTCTTTTTTTTTGGGAGCACAACATATTTCACATGATGCGCACAGAGAACACTCAATTACCACTTAATGTCCGTACTTCAGCACAATTTACGCAAACATGGCGAGCGCAAGAGCCACATGTAGCGTATGTATGTAGGTTAGGCAGGACAGGGCAGGGCAGGACTGTCTAGCAACTGTGTGGAGCAGCCAACTGGGTGCCACAACAACCAGCAACAATAACAACAACAACAACAACAACTGTGAACCATTTTGTTACAATTTGTAATGAGTTTTTGTTGTTGTTATCGCTCAGAAGAAAATTGCACAAGTTGTTCGCCATTCGGTTTGCAGCTTTTTGCGTGATTTTCGTGCATTAAGAGTCAACGAAAATTACAGTAAATATTCGGCAAGTTGAAATCGACAAGGGCCAAAAGGAAAATTTCATTTTGCAGGTTTTAAATTTATTTATTTTTTAAGTAACAACACATTCTATGTTCTTCGATAATAAAAATATATAAATTAATATATATATTTTTTTAATTGAAACTTTTTCATATTAATTTTTACTTTTATTTATTTAAAAATTTTTTCCACATTTTTACTGTACCAAAAATAAAGTTCAATTATCTCTCAGCGTGTCTTCACTGTACGCATAGACAACAACAATTTTTGCATTTCACTTAATTTAAAGTAAACATTTTTGACATTGTAACTAACTGTGCTTTCAGCTTTTTACTCAATTGTCGTTGCTTGTCTTTTGTTGGGCTGTAGTCAAAAATGTTTACCCCGCCCCACAGAATGCCGTAGTCCTCAGATATTCGTAAGCTCTGCATTCGCTTGACTTATGTACATTGTAGTCGCATGAGAGGATTGGGCGGGTTGGAAATTTATTATTTGGTTGCACTTGCAGTTGACTTTTAATTAAATCAGTATGCGTAAAATCAATTTGGCTGGTTGAACGCTGACAAATGTCAGTTTTCATTTGCCAAACAGCTTAGTTCGCGAGGAATTAAAACTGGAACGTAAAATCCTGCCAATCCCTGCCGTCCCATTGCCCATACCCCGTTTGGCTCATTAAAGAGTCAAGCGAATTTCCCTGACGGAAGTCGTCGACGTCGTCGACATTGCCAACGAGGCTCACAGTAGACAAACTATTTTGTTAAGCCAGGTGCTTAGACTGCAGCTCGAGCGGCTGTCATTGCCATCCTTGAGGCATCCCACTGCGTATAACCGACTATGGCGGCATTAAGTCAGCAGCACTTACCACTTGCCAAATTCACTTAGATTGTTTAGTTTCGCACAATTTGCCATTTGTTGCTGTCACACACAACTTGAAATGTTTTCAGCTGCGCTATTCTTGCCTGGCTTAACGACTCAAACTGCATTTGGCAACAGTAGCTAATCTCCTATGTTGCATTTGCTATAAATGTGGAATAAATTCCTTGGATTCAGACAGATAGAGATAGAGACAGAGATACAAATACAGATACAGATACAGATAGAGATAGAGATACAGATACAGATACAGATACAGATACAGATACAGATACAGATACAGATACAGATACAGATACAGATACAGATACAGATACAGAAGAATATCAAATTATAAACGACGATTAACTAACTGGCATCACTCAAAACAATAAAAATTAAGCATAATATAAAAACTCATGTGAATAAACAAACTAAAATTTAATGCATAAAGCAATTCGTAATGCAAGCAAAAAAAAATAATAATATTAATATTAATTCACTTTACGAAAAAATCAGACGGTAAAAAACTACAAATTTTATTTTACAGTTTAATAAAATGAACTTAACAAGATGTACATTTAAATTGTTTTTCATTAAAAAAAATTGTATATGCAAAAATATAAATAACTAAATAAAAACACTTTGAAATGGATTTCACAAAAAAGGAAAAATTACCTATTTGCCATTACGGCATTTTTTCTACATATTGCACATTTGTTCGCTCACTTTTTCTACTTTTCATGGCTTGTCTACCACGCCTCACTTCAATTTGCATACAAAATCTGAATTAAGCTGCAAATTGGCAAGCATTTGCTCTTTTAATTACTATATTTTTTTTAGGTTTCCGCACAGAGCAAAAATTAATAATATATATTATTACAAAGATTTGGAAAAAAAAAAATGTAAAACTTTTCTATTGCATTGCTTTTGTAAATTTTTCAATAGCCGAGCAGAGATTATTCAGAATATTTTTCAATTTTTTAAATGTAAATATTTTAAATAAAGGAATGCAAATACACATCTTTAAATACATAATAAAATATTTAAATTTTTTAGACGTGTTCTTAATTTAACTGACTTATATTCACAAAATATCTATTGTTGTTGTGGCTTTAAATCAAATTGTTATTTAGAATTATTTCTCTGTAACAATTAAATAAATAAATAATTCACAAAATACGTTGGTAACTCAAAATTAAATCTTAAAAAAAAAAGAATCTACGAAATCCGTGTGTCTATTTTCAATAAAGACTAACTATTTTAATTTATAGGGTATTTAGCTATATTCACTGTACAAAGATTATTGAGCACTTAGAAAGCTTTTCCAAATTGAAAAGAAATACATGTATATCCCAACGATATTTTACTGCATATATGTACATTATGTACGACTCTTGATACCAAGTCTGAAGCATGTTAAGTGTTTGTTGGCTCTTCTTTACTATGCTGTGTGCTGTTGCATAACAAGTTGCATGCGGCAAGCAGCTAGTGGCAGCTAGTGGCAGCAAGTTGTGTGCAGCAAATGGCACTAGGCTGTTGGATGTGTGTTTTCGGCGTGTTTGTGTGTGTGCGCTTGTTACATACACCTGGCGTGAAAATGTGCGCTCAAGTAGCATGTAATATCACTTAGAGGCAAACTAATCCCGATGCCTGCCATAGTCAGCTGCAGTCGTGACTCTTGCCTAAGCCTAAACAACTGTCGCAGCAAGTACTGGCTGGGTCGAGTCGCTTGCCTTGCGTCTCGATGTCGATGTGCGCCTGCATTTGACATTAGTTGACACTTTTGTAGTTAAAGGGCGAACGTGTCGGTTGAGCTTAAGCCAAACATTGATGAACAAACTGCAGCGTTTCGGTAACGAAATGCTTATTATATGCCAATGACAGCTGTGTGCGCCAATGCAGATATCTGGATACCAGCATGTTGTAATCCTCATCTTTGCCTAGAGATAAGCAAAGAGCATGAAATACGATACAAGCACAGCTCTCAGCTCTATTCAGTCCAATATGGCAACTAATCGGATTATATTTCAATAGGTTCTTCCTAGTCAACAAAGACCGACTGTGCCAAAGCTGGGCTTTGTCAACAACTCAGAGGGAAAATTACCAACTGGCATTTAAATATCTACATATTCGTTTCATCTTAATTCATTAATCATTGCTTGAAATGAGGAATTACCATTATTAAATTTAATTGAATATAAATATAACATTCACATGGACGACGTCAATGACAATGACAACGAAAATGACAATGACAATGACAATAACAATGACAATGACAATGACAATGACAATGACAATGACAATGACAAAAACAAGCAAAAAAGATAAACGAATTAAATAATATTGATGGTAATAATAATAATAATAATAATAAAAATAGAAAATAAAAATGATAATGATAATTATAATATTAATATTAATAATAATTATAATAATAACAATACTAATTAATAAATAATTAAGAAAGAACACCTGTCATTGAATTTGTTATTTTTTCTTACGTTTTTTTCGTCTTTCCCTTACATTTTACAAATACTAGATCTGTTTATACAGTTAGCTGCAGTCGGTCCCTTTGTCGGCCTCATCAATTATAATTACAGTCAATTAAGTGTTGGCTTTAATTGCAGTTCTTGCTGTTTGACCCATATCCTACTATTGCTGCTATTCATCCGCCGACAAAGTGCAGCAAACTTTTCTTTCTCTATTTCTCTTCTTTTTTTTCTGCAATTTGCCGACAAAGTGCAGAGCGTGATAATCGAGAGACGGGGGATTTAGGTATAAATGTAGTGTTGTGTAGGTAGAAAGTCGGGCGTAAAGCTGAAAAGTTTATTTGCGACGCTTTATTCTGTATTTGATTGCCACTTCGGGCCATTGTTTTGTTTGCGTTTACCCAATGGGTTTACCCAAAGTTGTTTTGCTGCACTGTGGCCTTAATTGAGTAAAGGCGGAAGAAAAAACTTTTCCGAATAACATTCATGAGTTTTTATTGAAGAGAGTTGAAACGTAGTTCAAATGCCTTTTGCTGCGTTTGTTTATGAAATCAGCTTAATTGTTAACTAAATGTTATTATTTTGGCTTACTTTATCGGGAATATAATGTGGGAGAGCAATTTGGAAAATCTGGAGAAATAAATAAATAAATTGTTGTCATTTTAATCAGCTTAAAGTTTGTTTGTGACCCTTGACATATCACAGACACATCGGTTTAAGTTTTCTTGCCTGCCACGTGTATCGCAATGCAATCATTTATTCTTATTTTTTATTTATTCTTCTTTTATTTATTTTTTGTTTGTTGTCCACGCTCAACGCAATTAAGCTTCATGAGGAAAATCGTGACTCTGTCAGCAATATAAGTTTTCAGCCAGGTCTCTCTCTCACTCTCTCACTCTCTTTCTGTCTCCCAACGTATCTCTCGTATCTAGCTCTCATGGTATCTTGAATGTTCATTTTAATTAAGCTGACTTTAATAATGAGCATAATTGAAACATTTGTATAGGATTCAACAGCGCCACGCCTGCGATTAGATAAGCTCAAAGAAAGCGGGTAAAAATATTGTAGAGTAGCCTAACTGACTGAATAATACTCGTTCATAACTACATTTATTGAAAGTCGAATAGTTTTTAAATGAGTAACAAACACATTTTACAGACCAGTCAATCTTCAGTGTTCGATTCGTCCGTCTCTTGGAGTTAGATCTCGTAAGTTAGTTAAATAACTTCAGACTGCCTTTTGAGATGTCATTGTATTCAGATCCAGAGCAAGTATTATGCAGTGGATGACATGCAGATTAATGAATACATAAACCTGCTTGATTTCTTCATTTTTTTATGAACCTAATTCTCTGTATAAAACTACAAATATTTATCTGCCAATTTCGCAGCATTTGGCATCGAATAAGCCTGCACATCTGGCCAAGACAAACAATTATGCAAAACCAATAAGCTCTTTTCAGTATAACAATTGTAACAAATAATACCTACAGCACAGAAGCTTTAATTGTGTTTGTATTTATTTAGGAAAAGCTTTTTGATAATTTCGTAGCTCCCATAACAATTATGCCGCAAGCATTGCACAAATATTTAAAATTTAACCATAATATGTACGCAATGTAACACACACTCTCTCGCTGACTCTCTCTCTCTTCTTATTATTCTCATTGTTTTTAATATGCAACACATTTCGTTTCCAATTATGCGAGTGCATAAAATGCAGGTAGCCAAAACGCCTCCAGTCCCACGTTGCATTGCTCTGCTGCTGCTGCTGCTGCTGCTGTTGCTCCTCGTCTCTCGGCCAAAGAATACTTTGATTATTGCCCACTTCTCTGTGTTTGTCTGTCCTTTTTGTACGTGCTCTAATTAATAAGGACGCGTCTAATTTTGTACTCATATGTGGAGGCACACACGCACAATCGCACTCGTACTCGCATAGCACTGCAAAAATAGCAATCAAGTAATTAAAGCCCTGTTGAATCGTCATGCACACTTGGCAGTCGTTGGAGGTCTTACAGTAATATCCAATGTCGGCGCCTGTATAACATGAAATACAAATTGTCACACGATATTTGGCAGTTGGATTTTATTTTTATGCACACATTTAATAGCGAAGCCTAATTGGCCATTGGCTAAAGTTCAAAAGTTCTTTACTTATTATAAAACACTGTATAACAGGATTGTGTAAACAGGAGTGGGGCTAGAATTTGTTATATATTTTTATTATTATTCATTATTGTTTATTTATTTTTTTTATTCCAATTTTTCAATTATTTAATTACAAATGTAATTCAAAATTCATTGAAGTCTATCTTAATTGAACTTTGATGCCAACTTAGCCACTCAATCATAGCATTTCGTAATCTTTTCATGTACCCCTTGAGTCTCAGGCACAACGAAAAGTCAGTTAACATCTTCCTAGATATCAGATATCAGATAATAATAATAATAATCATCATAATCATCATTATCATTCTATGCTAAATTTTTTCGAACACACAAAAATTTAAGTTGAGGGAAGCCACGTTCAAGCCAAACAATTATTAAAATTGAGCTGAGAATTTACCCCCCCCCTCTCTCTCTCTTTGTCTCTCTCTCTACGCATAATATAATCTTGTTTACCAAATTTCATTACATCTTGTTGGCCTGTGTAATTACTGCGCATGCACCCTGTATATACCCTGTACTTAATTTCCAATAAAAGCCAGAGAGAGTATGCTATGAGTATCTAGACGTAGTATCTTTAATAGACGACGATGCAAGCTATTATATTATTTCTTCTTGTATATTTTAAATAATTTATTTTGTTATATTTACTCTAGAAAACGTACTAAATGAGATCTAACATATAGTAATTTTATAAATTAAATTAATAACAGCTTTTTCCAGTAGTTTTTATTCTAGAATTCTTTAAAAATTATTTTAATCATTGAAATTAATTTATCAGCTCACATACTAGCTAAACTAAATAGTACAGGGTATTACCAAGTCATACATTTCTACAAATTCACTCGCTAATTAGATTAATACATGAATATATTTATATATGAGAGTAGCTTGAGCACTAATTTGCTCTGCTCATGAGTAAAAGCTCAACTCTGCTCACATCGCATGCTGTTGAACCGGGCGTATGCGTGATTTTCAGTAGCTACAAATTCCGCTGAAAATTATATGAAAATTTCGAGTAAAATGTTAATTTTGCAGCTTGTTTCAGTAAATTTTAATCAGCAATAAGTGCTTCGGTGGTTTTAGGTCGTTGCGTTTTGAAAAGTACAACAACAACAACAACAACAGCAGCAGCAATAGCTGATTAAAGCTAACTGTGCATTCACTTAACTAACTGCAGCCACTGAAACTCATTTGCTATCTCTTACCCTCACTCACTTTACCTCTCTCTTTCTCTCTCTGCCTATCTTTTTAGCTGCAGCTGCAACGCATTATTAGCATTATGAGCGCCAACAGTCGACAGTGGACGTCGGCAGCGTCCTTCTGGCAGAGGCAGCGGCAGCGTCAACGTCGTCGTCGTCGGCCAACAGCGGAAACGGAAGTCGTGCAGGGACGAGCACATAAACAACAACTATGCAACACGGTTGGCACAAACATATCAGCCGCTTATGATGATAATGATGATAATGAAGCCGGCAATAGCCCAGCATCAACTACAAATTATAACATTTCCGGCTTACGAGATTGCCAGCAGCAACAGCAGCAGCAGCAGCAGCAGCAGCAACAACAACAACAACAACTAACTGACAGCCTACACCCATGCTCATTACCATGGCCTCTACTCTTGCTCTTGATGCTCCTAGTTGATTGCTCATTTTCAGCAACTGGAAATGACTCGAGTCTGGCACTCAATGTGACCGTCACGGAAATCGCATTATCTATTAATGAGACAACAGCCACATTAGCAACGGCCGCAACACCAACAGAACCAGCACCAGCAGCAGCAGCAACCACAACAGCAACCACAACAGCAGCAGCAACCACAGCTCTTGCATTGAACGAACTAACTGAAGCAGCCAAACAGGAAGTGAAGGACATGGAAAACACAAGCGAGTATATATTCGATCGCACCGATGTGCGCATCATATTCATAACGCTCTATACGATTGTTTTCTGCTGCTGCTTCTTTGGTAAGTACAGTTGTCAATGCCTAGTATTTATATTTCATTGAATCAAATGAACAATTAAATAATTGTCTGATTATCTTATGCCTACAATTCTTACATTATTGATAGAACGGAACATCGTCTTCTAATGCCTTAGTTTACTAAGTTTAACTCAATTCAATCAATTGAAATCATTCTTTATAAAGTATGAAATTCACAATAAAATATTCTCACTAGTTCAGTTAGTTCATGAACAATGTTATCTGCTCTGAATGAATCACATTGATTCACTATTCAATCTACGTATTCTGTGAAATGACAGCCATTTTAAAGGAATCGCTTATGAGTGATTATCTGCATCGTTCACGAGCGACTAAGCTCCATGGTTGACAGTTCAGCACGAAGCACATTTCATTATTCAACACAATCCAGCAGAGTAACAGGCGGAATTGATAACTTGTTATCTGCTGCTCAGTGCTCGAAACTTCCACAATTTATTTGAAACCTTTTTAAGTTTGAAATAAATAGAAATTGATTCAATATTGAACTGTGCTTCCAGCAACTCCCCAGCTCGATATGATTTTGCAGCCAAGAATTTCATTGCCAAGCAAGCAAACGCAAATTGGCTTTTGGTATATGCTGCCGGCATCGATCCCTGAACACACATTGTGTTATATGTTCATTTAGTTGTTTATTTTGGCTATGCTTTTGTTTCCCTTTATCTTTACTCTCTCTCTCTCTCTCTCTCTCTCTCTCATACATCTGGGTGTCCCTGTTAACTGCTCACTTGCCAATTACTCAGCAGCTCTTAGCTGTCCCTATAACAAAGAAGTAGAAACAAAAAAAATTACTACGGCTATGGTTAAGGACTAAAGCACTCTTTTGTGGCTTGACCGCTTGACCGACTTTCAGCTTGTGGTTTGCTTTTCCTTTGTTTCTCATAGCCCAAAAGTTAAAAAGCAACAAAAAAAATTGTTGATGTTAGGTCGGCAAATCAATGCAGGATACCTTTCAAATGCAAATACCTTTCACATTTTCTAAGTATTAGATATAATGCAAACAAACCAAAGTTTATATAATATATATATAAATTTTTAGGTATTCATGATAAAATATTATTTGAATTTTTTTATATAATTAAACGAGACAATGGAAATCTCAATAATTTAAATTTCTGTGTAAATCGAAAAAAAAAACTGATCCCCTTGCCATTTGGAGTTATCGGACTTGACATTTGTTATATATACTTATATACATTTCTTTTAATACTAAATTTATTCGAGTACTTATTATTCATATTATTTAATTTATTTTATTTGTTAATAAATTTTAAATAAATTGGTATTTTATTTATTTTTTATAGAATAATTTTATATATATATATATTTTTTTTTTCTATATACATATATTCTTTTAAAAACAAATTTTATTTTATAGACTTAATTTTCACTACTTCAATTATTTTATTTTTATTATTTTTATTTTTATATTTTACTCCTTCATTTATTTTATTTTTATTATATTTTGTATCTTTTTTTTATTTTTTAATTTACCTATTATTTCGCTTAATATACCTTTAAATTGTTTGTTTTATTTAATTCGCCTTAGCTTATAAGCAAATGCAATGCCATTAAATGAAGCGTTTTGTGCGACCAAGCGTCAAGTGCTGCAAACGGCTGTCCAGGGGTGCAGCAATTAGTGGCAAATTAAACACCACACACAGACACAGACAGAGACACAAACACAGCAACAGTCACGCATACACACGCACACACGCACACAGTCACAGGCATATAAAAATGGACGCTCTTCCAGCCAGCAGGCAATAAAGTGTCGTGTCATCGCTTGGGCTAGACAAACGCAACAACAACAAATACAACACCTACTGTAGAGCCAACACATTTTATGGGCCAAATTGTTTGCATGTTTTAGCCAGCAACTCCAAAGCGCCTTTCTCATCTATCTCTCGATTCATTTAATACGCAACAAACATAAAAAATAGAATAAAGACAACAACAAAAAAATGTGAAAAGACAATGTCGCCAAGCAGCCGAAACAACATAATTGATTGCAACAAGCAATTGCCTTTGCCCGACATAATTGTTATAGCTAAGCTTCTCAAATGAATGTCTCTCTAATTAAAGCCCGAATCCACATAATGGCTCGATTGACTAATTAATGCAATCATTCATTATGTGCCGACATGCGAGGTGCGATGGGCAATTTTCCATTTAGCCAAACTGGGCACAAGGTCAATGTGGATAGAAGTTTTATTAGGATTGGGCTACTCGCGTTTATCACACAATTTAAAGTATATTTGTATATATAATAAGCATATATCAACTATTTAAACACCGATTTATTGTTGATATTCTCGTAATATGTCATCGATTTAACTCGATGTATTATTTGTATTATGTGATATCATATCTCATGTAGCTTAATGCATATTATTGCTTTTGATTAATATTTAATTGTATATATAATGCAAAGAAACTCCTTTAGATTGTAATGTAGCTATCTAGTAATATCTCTTAATCTATTTCGTTTCTCTTTATCTGTCTTCCTTGCTGTCTATCGTTCTTTATCTATCTTACACTTATCCATATACAGTCTAAATAGGTATTTTTGTTTATATTCCCTCTCTTTTTTACTTTCCATCTCTCTCTCTCTCTCTCTCTCTCTCTCTCGCTCTCTCTTTTTCTCTCTCTCTTTCGCTCTCTCCCACACCCACACTCTCTCTCTCTCTCTCTCTCTCTCTCTCTCTCTCTCTCTCCATACATATATCTCTCTCACACTCTCTGTGCCTCATCATGTTTCATTTCCATTTAAATTCTACTTGAGCTATTACAATTATACCTTTAAATAGATTCATGGGCACCTGCACCCACTACGAATAAGTGTGACACGAATTAACTGAAAAGTGAAACCCAAGGCAAAGGTCAAAGTAAAATGTGGGAAACTGTGTGGGGTAAAGGAATTAGAGAGATTGTGGCTTTGTTTCGTGGCTTTTAAAGAGAAAACAAAATTTAATATATGCGAGTTGCATTCGAGTTGTGTAGAGTCGAAGCTTAAATTAATGCTAAATAAATATGCACTAAATTATAGTAATTATACTATCTCTCTCTCTCTCACTCACCTTCACTATCTCTCTCTGCATTTGGCATACATTCAAATTGGGAAATATAAACATGCATTGTAAGTTGTAAAATTGTTCATACAAGTTGCAACTAGTTGAAGCAACCGCTGCAAACATTAATTAGAGCTCAGCCAAAAGCTCATAAATTATACCCCAAATATACATACATACACATTCTATATAGATACAAATATATATATTTGCTAAATATGTGAATTACGGCCAACAACAATAAGAGACAAAATACGTATATTATTTTCAATTCTCTTTTTTTTTCGTTTTGTTGTCTGATGTACGCGTATTATTTGTTGGCAAATGGCAGGCAGAAAGGAAAAAAAAATGGAAAATAAAATGTTTTCAGCTGAAACTTTTTTAATTACTTCAAACAATTCGAAAACTCAAAGCGCAACAACAAAACACAACCCGTACAAAATGTTCTCAAGGCTGACTCATCTCTACGCTTGCAGCGCCCTTCGCTCCCCTTTTGGCCTAGTCAAATGTGGAGTACGAACTTGTAAAGGCCATGCCGGAGTTCCGTTTGCTCATGCATGTGCTCGACAAAAGTTTCAATGTTTGCCTTTATTTCATTTGTTGAAATATAAATATAAAAAAAAAATTAAAATAAAAATGAATAATATAGATATATTTATAATATATATAAAGAATAAAGTAAAGCAGAGGATGCCATAAAAAAACTAAACTCAAGAGATTATTTTAATTGAAAGTTATATAGATGAGCTATATGGCTAAATACAACTTGAACTAAGCATAATCGGCTTAGCTTCAAGTTAAATCTGAAATTATAGCTAAGAGGATTAGCCCCAAGGTGTTCAAAAGTTGGAGCACACTTTTGTGGAGCACAATTATATATAATTTATATAGAACCTGAGCACATTCTGGCATTATTAAACTGAGCTGAGAACGTTTTATACAGAAGAACTTGACTGATTTCAGCTCGTCGATATATTATATAGATATGAGCGTTTGACCGCTATATAACACACAATTTCAGAGTTGAGCATAATCCGAAAAAATCTTAATAGTTCTTTGTGTTTGAACGGAAGTATAAACCAAACTGTCTAATGAGAAGACAAACTAGACTAAGCTGGAAAAAATTCTTTTAATATTTTATTAATTAGATATCTCTTTGTATCATAATATTATAATTAATTGTGGAAAAAATATATCATTTGTAAAAAAGAAGCATATAAAAATTGGAATATCAACCCATCACAGTTATCGGGTATTTAGTAGTCGAGCAATCTCAATTATAGTATCCTTACTTAAAGACAAACTCTTCTTAAGACTTTTATTTTCCAATTAAATGCTGTTTACATATTTTATTATTTAATATTTATACCATTTATTATTAGAGAAAGAAAATATATGCTACATTTTCTGGCTTATTTTTGACATATAATATACATATGAACATATATAATTTATTTGAAATTTCACAGCCTTTCTTTTGCAACACAAATTCAGTCCGAGTTTTGATAAAGTTTGGACAGTTGTGGTAATTAGGCTTAACTGTCTGCACATTCTATTCAATTGTTGGCCACATATCATAGGCCCTTGGCTGCTGCTGTCAGTTAAATCCACTTGGCAGGGTTTTCATTTAATTAAGGCTAACAGACAGCGAGAAGCACACAGAGAGAGAGAGGGAGACTGAGGCCGAAAGAGGTAGCTGTAGCTGTGGCATGAATGAAAACTCCTAATTAAAATAAACTTTCAACGCAACATTAAGCCAAACGCCAAGGGACTGTGACAAAAATTGTCATTCAGTATTATATATGTATATGCTTACATATATATATGTGTGTGTGTGTGTGTCAGCTGTCTGCTAAAAGTTATTGCACCAGTTATGCCTCGACAGAGTTTTTGCTCAACTGTGAAAGGAGAACCAAATATTTTGTTAACATTTTTTATATTTCCCATTCACAGGGCAAAAGAAGGAAATAGCTTAATTGACTTTTAATAACTGTTATTCTTCAATTTGTGCTTCTTCTAGGCAATCTGCTTGTCATATTGGTCGTCACATTGTCGCGTCGTCTGCGTTCCATAACCAACTTTTTCTTGGCCAACTTGGCCTTTGCCGACTTCTGTGTGGGTCTCTTCTGTGTAATGCAGAATCTCTCCATCTACCTTATTGACAGGTAAGTTAAGATTTGAGTTGAAAATTAAAAAAAAAAAACAATTAATTAATTTTTTAAAAAATTTAAATAAAAAAATTTTTTAAATTTAATTCATATAAAAATTATAGTTTTAAAAATTTATTTAATTCTCAAATACATATGGATAGATCTAAAAATAATAATAAAAATATGAGCATTTATAATAATTCAAGTTAGCTTAGGCTGTTCAATCAATTAGCCTAATAGAAGCTTTTTGATCTATGTATATTTTTAAAACAGAATATTTCTTAGCTTTGCATTTATAAAATATATATTTTTCTATTTAATTTTATTAATAAATTTCATTTCAAGTTTTTTAACATAGTGTTTTTTTTTCGTAGTAATTTAAAAATTTGTACAATAATTTCTTAAAGCTACGCTTAAAGTGTAAAATCAAAGATGAAAAATTAGTCGGATTTATGGATATTCGGCTCTCGAATGCTCGAGGTCCGTATACTTACTGAAAGCTTTCAGTTTTTATGGATATTTAAGTAGCTCAACGAATTTGATGCCTTTCACCTGTGGCAGCAAATGCCAAACAGTTGTCAATAATTTGTAATGCCTTTTGGCCGTGAAATAAATATAAAGAAATATATATATATATATACATTTATATATTTGTAAAAATGTCGAGCGAAGAAGAGGAAGAGCCTCTGACATTTTCCTCTTACGGCGGATAAGCTGTTCCACAAAAATAGAATTACGTGTTAATCCAGAAGCACAATAAGCCTGAGGCAACAATTTCAGACCGCCCAATGCAAGAAGAGAAAATAAATATAAATAAAAAAAAATTATGGGAAAGCGAAAGTGCTAAAGATGTGGCCACAACGTGCACAAATGACACCTTAATGCGGCATTAGTTTGCGGTGGGCGTGTCATAACATTTGATATGTCCCGAGGCCTCAAATATTTGTGAGCCTGACCATCTGATTCGCCCACTTCTTTGTGACAGAAAGGTTTCGTACATGGTGTAGCTGTATACATATATTTATGAGAGAGAGTGTTGTGTCTGCAGTGAGCTGTTGAATGAATTTAATATTTTTAGTACATTTTTTTACTTCTCAATTATTAAGCATATTATAAATTAATTCACGAATTGTTCAAAATAATTTTTTATTTATATGAATTAATTAAAAAATGAATGCGTACAGCTCAATTATGGATCCATGGAGTATATTAAATTATATTTTTCATTATATATTTATATTTATTTCAAACAACTGAACTACTGAACTTTATTCTTTATTCACTCTTTCCTCTCACATATTTTAGCTGGGTTTTTGGCGAATTCCTCTGTCGCATGTATCAATTTGTGCACTCGCTCAGCTATACGGCATCAATTTTTATTCTGGTCGTCATCTGCATGGAGCGTTACTTTGCCATTGTCCATCCAATAACGTGTAAACAAATTCTAACAGCGGCACGCTTAAGGGTAAGTGAACCATAAAATATATGTTTATACAATATATATAGATTAGGTGTAAGCTTAAGATCAAAAGAAGCAAGGGAAGAGAATCTCACAATGTTGTTAGGGTATCCTCGATTCTGTCAGATGCCTCTGAGCGACATTTGGAGCGACGTCGTTTGAAGATTCCGAAATGCTGAACTCTTTGCCGAGCATGGAAAGACGATATCAACTCAAACAACACTAAATATCATAATATAAAAAAAAAACAAGAGTACAATGACCGAATTTCTAGCTGTAATATCTAAGGAAATGTCTGAAATCGAAACTCTTTATGGTTCATTTAAAAAATTTTATTTTTTGCTTTAGGAAGTTGAAATATCGATTACTACCGATAGCATGAAATTAATAAACGAAACTAATTATGAAATATAATGATGTTCTCATATACATAAATAATATTGCACAATACACAAAATGAAAAAGAAATTGAGATCATAGTAAAATTTCGTAAAAAAATACAAATTTAATCAAATCTAATTAATTTCACCTATTCAAGCACCTTAGTCTATTCGTTTAGTTTGAATAACGTTGGCTCTGGAAAGGTTTCCTTTCACATAGACTTTAATTGGAAACTCGACCGCAACTTACGCGCTAATGGAACTTATTAAACTGCGACAACGAGAAACTTGCCAAAAAAGTTAAATAGGCCAAAAGGAAAAAGTTTTGTTCCTTGAGCCATGCAAAGTTTTGCCAGAGCCGGCGGCCAGGCGAGGCATATCAATGGCGTAATAATTATTGACCCAATTAATCCAATAATAAAAAAAAATTTCCCAGAAATAGATATACATAGAAAATGCGCAACCATTGTCTAGGCAAATGCTGCTTTGTTAATGTGATTAGCCTCCATTAAACCGAAGTATGGTAAGGCAGCACCATGTTCATAAAGACATCCGATACTCTGTGTGTGACAATTGGCAATTAGGGAAGAGTTCCTTTGCGTGTTTCGACTAAACCCATTTGTTTGACAACCTGGTAAAAATTCCCACTTTTGTAGATGGTCATTGTCACCGTGTGGATAACATCGGCCGTCTACTCGACGCCCAAATTTGTCTTCAGCAAGACCATCAAGAACATCCACACCGAGGACGGGCAGGAGGAGGAGATTTGTGTCCTGGATCGGGAAATGTTCAACTCTAAATTGCTCGACATGATTAACTTTGTGCTGCTCTACGTAATGCCGCTGCTGGTCATGACGGTAAGGGCTAGATGAGGAATTTTAGATTATAGAATATAAAATATGTATAAGCTAGGAAGAGTTGTTGGAGCGTCAAGTGAGACCAACTAGTACATACCCTACGCTCTGTAGCATACTTTTGTGCTTCTTAGCTAATGGGGAGAAGAGAAATGAAAATAACGAGATAAGTCGAGAAGAGTGGAGACAAGAAGAAGTGAAATAATGAAATAGAAGAGAAGAGTTGAGAAAATTAGAAATGAGCAAATAAAGCATAATAAAAGAGGAGAAGATACAACCAAAGAATAGATGACGAGAATAGATAAAAGACGAGACCGAGAAGAGATTAGAAGTGAGTAACGAAAGGAAATCAAGAATAAGAAAAGCAGAGCAAAGAAGAAAAGAAGAAGAAGAGAAATTGAGAAGAAAAAAGACAATATACAAATAAAAGTAAGGACAAGAAAAGAAGAGTAGAGAAGAGAAAAAAGATGCGACGGAGAGAAGAAATACAAGAAAAGAGAAGATAATTAATAAGCAAAGAAGAGAATTTCGATATTGAAAATCTAAACTTCCAGACCATAATCCGAACAGCATACTAAATACTTTGATTATTATAGCGCTATACTTGCTATAAAAAATAACCATAAATTACTTTGACAGGTGCTGTACAGCAAAATAGCCATCGCTTTGTGGCGCAGTTCACGTGGTCTCAGTCCGCATGTAACGCAGCATCAGCAACAACAACAACAACAGCAGCAGCACCAAGCTGGTCCAGAGAATAGCATGAGCCTGCACAACAGCATGTACCATCATCACCATCATCATCATCATCAGCACGCACATCCCCTGCCACATCCACATCATCATCAACTCCATCAGCTGCCAGCGTCGTCAGGGACAGGAGGCGGAGTTGGAGCCGGAGCTGGAGTAGGAGGAGCAGGAACAGGAGCTGGAACATCGTCGCTAGCTTCCGGCAGCAGTTCCACCTCCTTGTCACGTAAACAAAGCAGTAAATACGAAAAGCGTGGCGTCAGCATCACCGAGAGTCAGGTGAGTTCAACAAAAACAACAGATAGTCACAGGTGTTTTACTTTACATTCTGGCTGCCCAAGCATTCTAAGCAGTGTCAAGTTCTGTACAAAAACATCCTAATGTGATATATACAACATAGTATATACTATATACGTCTCTTGCCTAAAGATAATGCTGTGGGAATTGCGCTCAGAAGTGCACAAAAAAGTTGCGAAGCTTTAGTTTGAGTCGAACATTTAACATAATGCGAAAATCAAGCACAATCTAATTTAACAGACAAAGGCCCCAGATGGGCGCACAGAAGGCATAGAATGTTGTTTGGATCGTACACGATGCATGAGCTGAGTGCTTTTGTGTAAGTTGTATTGAGTACTTTACTTACAATTGAGCTGAACGAATTGTCTCATATGCATGTGTTCGGCGCTGCCTGTAACTGTTTTGAGTGAGCGTGACATACAGAATCCACAAATAGGCGCACAGAAAGCATAGGGTACTGCTTGGATCATAAAGAACGAGAGATAAGCACAGTGACTCAATGGAAGTTAACATTGAGTGTTTTACTGCCGAGTGTCCAAGTGACACTTGTATTAGTATCGGCTTAGCGTAGATCCGAGCTTGCAGCGCTTAATAGTGTTAGAGTGGATCATAACGATAAATGAGCTGAGTAATTTTGTGCAAGTTGAGTGCTTCACTAATAATTGAGCAGTGACTTTTCTCCTACAAGCCATAGCCTGGTGCAGCTTGCTATTCGTTAGAGTGAGCGAGACATACAAAACCTAGCATAAAGCAAGAGCTGATTATGCCAAGAGTTTATTAGCGTTTACAGTTTGCCTCATTCTCTCAATTTCTCTCGAACTCATATAGTGTACAGTTAAATGCATAGACCGCATAGAGAGAGAGAGAGAGCGCAACTTCGACTTCTTCTGTTGTTTCCTCTTTTGTGACATCCATGTTCATTTGCTACTTGCGATGGCTACCTTGCCTGCTGCGCACCCTTTGCTCAGTTGCTCTCGAAAAGTCGCAGCGATCATATGTAGATCGGACGCAAGCTTTTGTTTCCTTTTTTAATAAACGTGTATTTTATCAGTTAATTAATGCTGTGAAAAATCAAAATGTTCTTAAATTGATAGACTATTGAAAAAGGAATGTGTCAAAGTTAAATAATGATTTACAAAAAAGCAAAAATAGCTTTAGGTCTGCATAAACAGAAATAAGTATAATATACATATATGTGTATGTATATTTACATTTTGAATACTAATATAGCTTAAAACTTGCTGCACGAAGTTCCGTTAAATTTTCGTCTCTTTATACAGCAAAGAGCTTCAGAGCTTACAGCTTCTAACTAAAAACTCATTTAGAATCCACTCCTTTGCTCTGAGCGCATAGTAAATGTAGATCGTAAGGCGAGCTGTGTATTGAAATAGCAGATGCATTGAACGGTTCTCACTCATTAGCGGCTGGCATCCACACATTGAGTGCATTTGCAGATGAGAGCGCGCAAATAATTTGAGTTGAGTGATTTCTGACGTTGAGCTGCCCACTGCACATCGATTCAAATGGCATACATACATATTTAATGTAATGGTTAATTAAAATTTAAACAATTTGAGTTGTGGCAGCACAAAATCAAATTTAATCATATTTCCTGCATAACACCTCATACATGTATATGAATATGCAAATATATCAATGTATATATCCGTCAAAATAATTTGCTGTATAAATCATAAATAATGCGAAAGCAGATTGTGGTAAAATGCAATATTCATTACACATAAAATATCATTGTATCCATGACCTTTGAATTTAATTGAAAACTTGATATATATATGTAGCGTGCACCTGAAGGCTTTACGCTGCAGCTGAAACTTTTGCCCAGCTCGAGCTGAGCTAAAATAATATTTGAACAACAAATTTGAAGTATTCGCACTCCCTAACTTTACGACACTGTGTGCGAAGGTGTTAAGTTTGTTGGCTGTGTGGCAGGTGTAAGTGGCTCGCAGTTGCTTCTAATAGTTAATATTTGTTGAAGTTGAGCGAGTGGCAAGTGGAAATAGCAGTTTTTTTTTTTTTTTTTTTGTTGTTGGGCTGAGGTAGGTAAAAATGCTTTATGCACCGTCAGTCAGGTCGTCACTCTGCTGGTGTGTCGGACTGCGTGACTGCTTACCGACTAAAAAAACCTCCTCTTCTAGGGCTAAATTCCACCTTGGAACCGGGAACTATCTCGCATTAACCTTCAAGGTGGCGCCCTCAAATATGCTCTATCTGAGCGTAACCCTCTCTGTGCCTGCGTCCAGGTCATACTTCTTCCGCCGCAGAACATTTTTGGCGAAGTCACAGACTTTTTTCCAGGCATCTATGCTGCTGCACATTTTCTGTACTATTGTATCTACTTTGACTTCGCCGACAGAGCCTGTCAAGGCGGTTCTCTCTTCTGACCACCTTTCGCAGTCAAAGAAAGTGTGTTCTGCATCGTCCATTGTATTTTTGCAGTAAATACAGCTGGATTCATCCGTTTTTTCCCATCTTATATAGGTACTTTCGAAAGTATCCATGACCGGAGAGCATTTGTGTAAGATAAAAAGACGTTTCACCGTGCTTTCTACTTATCCACTGCTCTAGGTCGGGATTACTTTTGCAGTCCATCTTCCATATCTTTCGGACGACCATCTCGCCTGCCAGGAGGCGATGGTTTGCTGCCGTATGACCTTTGCTGCCTGTTCAGAGAGTTTCTCCGCTCTGCCGGAGTTGCCATATTTTCTTGCGTTCTTGAGCAAGTAGGTCCACCGGTATGACTGCTGCTATCACGACTACTGCAGCTCCAGATACTGTGCGATACGCCGATGTTATCCGCAAGGCTGCTCTTCTCTGCACGGATAACATCGGTTTTCGCCTTACAGCTGCCTGTAGAGTATCCGCCCATACTTCGCTACCATAGAGTAGAGTAGCGTTCGTCGTTTCCATAAGAAGTCTCCGTTTCCCTTCCGTCGGGCCGTCAACGTTTGCCATCAGTCTGCTGAGAGAGCCCGTTATTGCAGCTGCTTTTCGCGTGGCGTGCTTCAGCTGTTCTCCGAAAGTGAGTTTGCTATCCAGTCTAACGCCTAGATAGTTCACTGTCCTCTGGGTCCTTATTTGACTTCCGCTTACTCGCATCTCTATTTCGGTTGGAATCTGCTTTCCTGTAAACAGAAGTAACTCTGTTTTATGGGTGGCAAGTTCCAATCCTCGAGAGCTAAGCCATGTCTGCGTGCGGATCATGACTTGGGTCAGTCTCTTTTGCGCTTCTGTGGTGTTTCTGGCAGTGATAACGGCCGCGATGTCGTCAGCGTATCCGATTAGAAATGTTTCTTCAGGCATTTCCAGTCTTAGAATGTCGTCGTAGCTGATATTCCACAGGTCTGGCCCTAGGATCGACCCCTGTGCAGCCCCTCCAGTCACTCTATAGCGTTTTGTACCAGTCTGTGTGTCATACAGGAGTACTCGATCCTGCAAGTAGCTCCTCATCATATGCACTAGGTACTCCGGTATTCGAAAATGTTGCTCCAGGGAAGCAAGCATATCGCTCCATCTAACACTATTGAAAGCATTTTTGACGTCGAGCGTTACTAGTAGAACCACTGGGCGCGAGTATGCATTTCCTCTTTTCGTTGCTCTGGCTGCCTGTACAACTTCATCAATAGCCCCCATTGTGGATTTTCCGGACCTGAAACCATGCTGTCTGGGGCTGAGTCCTCCAGCAGCATCTATTGCAGCTAGTAGCCTTGGTTTCAGGAGCTTTTCTAACAGCTTGCCAGCTGTATTTAGCATACACAATGGACGGTATGCCGATGGGGTGTTGGGATCGCCTTTGCCTTTGCTGATGAGCACAAGTCTCTGCTCTTTCCATACTTCTGGGAATAGTCTTTCTTTTAGACATGCGTTGTACATTCTAAGGAGAAAAGTTGGTCGTCCTGTTGCTATCATCTTCAGTATCTCTGCCGGTATATTGTCCGGTCCCGGGGATTTTTTATTTTTCAGGGAGAGTGCCGCAATCTTGAGCTCTTCCTCCGTAAAATTAGGAGCTGAGCTATGAGTTTCTTCGGCTGCCCGCGCATTCGTTTCGTGAATGTGTGTTGGGAATAGTGTTTCCACTATGTGGTCCATCGTTTCATCATCCACGTTTGGCGTTGCTCCAGAGTTCCTCAGTTTTTTCATGACTACTTTGTAGCCAAGTCCCCAGGGATCTCTGTTTACATCTTTGCAGAGCTCCTTCCACTTGTCTTGTTTGCTGCGAGCGATAGCAATCGACAGCTCCTTTCTCGCATTCTTCGCTGCAACCGCTTCTAGAATAAAATTTCCAGTGCGTCGTGCTCTTGTCAGTTTTCTTCTGCACTGTATACATACTCGTCTTTTTTCTGCGATATCGTGGTTCCACCAGTATGCCTGCCGCCTACTGCCATGCTTGCCGTGCGTTTTTGGCATCGAAACGTTACACGCTTTCACCATGGCTGTAAGGCTTCTTTCGACAATTTGGTTCGTGCTCAATGCCCCATCGAATTGTCGCTCACTTCTGTCTAGTTCAGTGAGTAATTTTCCCGTATCAATTTTATTTATGTCCCATCTGCGCGGTTTTTTTAAAGGACGCGCGGGGGGTACTTGTCGTCTATTATTATGGTAGGTGTATGAGATATACTCATGATCACTACCAGTGAAGTCGTCCAATACTTTCCAGTCCTTGATCCGATCTATAATATGCTCGGATGCAAGGGTTATGTCCGGAATAGTGCCTTCGCATCCTGGCCTGTGGAAGGTGGGTCTGTTACCGCGATTTGCTACTTCAAGTCCAGTCCTGGCTGCCATATCCATGATTTTGCGTCCTCTAGAGTTAGTCGAGGGCATACCCCAATCTACTGCTCGTGCGTTGAGATCGCCTGCCACAATGAAAGGCTTCCTTCGATCCATGAGCAGGTCCTCGATTGCGTCTAGCTTAATTTGGAAAGTGTTTATGTCGTCGCTAGGTGTCAGGTAGCAGCTAACTACTACGACATCCCTGAACCGTGCGTAGACGTAACAATTTCCTAGCTTGCTCTCTTGTAGCAGCTGTCCACTGGCACTGGGAATCCATATGGCCGCAGTCTTGGTTTCGTCCTCTAACCAAACTCCGTTTGCTTTCTGCTTGTATTGCTCACTAATGATCACAATGTCGATAGCGTATTCCGCTACGATCTGTGTCAAAAGTGCATCTGCAGTTTTGCTCCGGTGTAGGTTACCTTGGAGTATCTTTATCATGGTGCTGTACGAGTGCCTGGGCATTTCTGCGATCCTGGCATGTGGGCAACAGAGCTACGCCCTGCGTCAGTGCAGATGCAGCATTTTGGGGGTTTTTTGCAGTCTTTCATTTTGTGGCCTGCTTCCCCGCATCTAATGCAGATGCCTCCGCCATTTCGGTCTGGTCCCGTACAATTGGTCTGTAGGTGACCGACCCCGAAACATCGATAGCATCTGCGGATGGTGTGGCACATCCTAGGCCTGACACTGACAAAACCTATTTTTAGTTGTAGGTTGAGCAGCGTCTCCGCTAATTGGCTTTCCAGTGTTACGAAAGCTCTTACCTGTTCTCGGCTGTTCGGAGCAGTGACTTTTATTTTCAAGTCAACTGTTGTGTTTGCGAGTGCTTTATGCACTGCCTCAGCCACTTCAGACTCTACAGTGAGTGAGTCGAGATCTCTGATCTCTACTGTCGCTGTAGGTGGAAATAGCAGTTGCAATTGCAATTTTGTCAACATTACCTGCAGCAGCAGCAGCAGCAGCAGGTGTCAAGCTGCATTAGTGCGCATTACAAAGACAGCTTGTTGGCTGGCAATTTAAGCCAGGCCAGACCAGGTCAGGCCAGTGTCAAGTTCGAAAAGGAAACCAAGTTCAAGCACGTTATTCCACGTTATTCTTAGCTGCCGTGCAACACGGCGTATGTGCAATATATCAATATGCCACTTACTCAACCTCAATTGAGCACTCGAGTCAGGCAGTTCGCTTTGAATTGTGCTGCTATAATGATTTTTCTTGCACTCTGAATCCATCAAACTATGTTGAAGTGTCTTTAATACATGCTTTAGACTTAATATATGCTTGAACGTAAATTATTTAACGAAAGTTGTCTTGTGCAGAAGACTTGGAGACTCCAGCTCTAAAGATGAACAAGATATCATTTTTTGACTAATGCTCGATAAATGTTTTAATCGGTAACTCTGAAATGGAAAAAGTTATCGATTTTCTGCAAAAAAAGAATGAAGTCTCTAGCTCTGATAGTTGTCATAGGACGAACATACTTTTAACAAAAATCATTGCACCCTGATTTCCCATTTTCAATTAGTTCAGGGTATAAATCAAATAAAATTGAATCGTTCATAGAAATAGTAAAGCTGGATATACAAATTTAAAAAAGAAATAAATAAATAAATAATAAAAGTAGTAAAGTAAATTAAACTAAAAGTAAGTCTAATCAATTATGCTATATCTATTATATATATTAAATAATGCTTATAATATACGATCATACTTGAGCTAGGTGCAAAGAGAAGTTCTCTGATTAACAAACAACAATTTTCTTTTAATAAATTCTCCATCTCTACTATATATACAATATACAATTCTATTTTCTATTTAACTTTAAGTTTAAGTGCAATATCTCTCTCTTTCTCTCTCTCTCTCTCTCTTTCTCCCTCTCTATCTCTCCCAATCTCACTCTGTTCTCTCTCCCTCTCTCTCTATATATATATTTATCTTGTTTCCTTATTTGAACACAACACAACAATAACTTTTATTTACATTCTATATCAACAACAACAACAACAACAACACTGAACAAAAAACATAGCTTGATAATTGCAAGGTTCGTATATTCATAGAATAAAAAACACTCCTAAAAAGCTTTAGAAACTACAAAAATACAAAAAAAAATAAAAAAAAACTTTTCCATTTGATTAATGCCTATAAACACGTCCTCGATTACTTATGCAGGTCTCGCTAGAGGCGGATCGTCCCATTGTGAGCGCTTGTCGCAAAACGAGCTTCTATCATCACTCCCACACGCACAATCAGCGCCAGGGCAATGGAGGCGGTGGTGGTGGCGGTGGCGGTGGCATGGGCGTGGCAACCGCACATATGTCACACTCATCGAGCAATGTACTACGCGCACGCAGAGGCGTGGTCCGCATGCTGATAATATTTGTGCTGACATTCGCGCTCTGCAATCTGCCGTATCATGCGCGCAAAATGTGGCAATACTGGTGAGTGATACACTGCACGAAAAGCAGTTATAATTATAAGTGTGTACATATATGCAATATGTAAATAAGCATATGGGAAAGCTGCTAGCATGTGGAATCTAATTAACAAATCTAAATAATGCATAATTCTCAAGTTAATCTATTAATAAACATGTACTTTTTTTCAAGTGTAAGTCAAAGAGTTGGGAAATTTATTAAATTTATGAAATTGAATTTGCTGTTTAAAGTTAAACATGGGAAATCAGCTTTAGGATTGCTGAAATCAGTGTGAAACAAAAAATTTAAAATTAAATTAAATTTACTTATTCAGTTTTTTCTGATTTAAGCAAAACATTAAATGAATTTAATTAAATTTCCAATTAAATATTATTTATTATTATATGAAATTTAATCAATTTCATTTGCAAACAAAATTTAATAAAGGCAGATTTTTGCATCAGTGCAGTAGATATAGTCTGACACCTTCCAAATCATCATCATCATCATCAGCAACACGCTCATCATCGTCATCATCCGTGGGATAAGCATCTGTGCCATTTTATGTTATGCAAACAGTTGAGAGTCATTTGCATGTAGCGCGTTGCCATCTGCTGTGCAATAAATAATACACTACAACTTAACTGTACCTGTACAGGCCCGACGCAAACAATTAAATTGTCAATTAAAATGCTCCAATTTCCATTCAGTTTGGCCAAAAAGCCGTCTCAGCCTGTTCGCGTCAATTTTCAAACTAATTGTTATGCAGGGCGCCGCGCATCTTATCGCATTTACTTCAAAGACTATTTAACAGTTAACTGAATGTGAACTTTAAGCATTTACTTGAGTCCTTAAAGCATAAACCCAAAGGCAAAGCTGTAATAGATTCAATAGAATTGAAGCACTTACATGAACCAATAAAAGTAGATTGGGAAATGTACTAATATGAAATATATTTATGATTATTATTTGATGATACTTAATCAATATTTATAAATAAATTTTCATATATTTAAATTATAACTATTTTTACTTTAATTTGTTAAACATATAGGCTTAAAATGAAATTTTAGTTTTTAAATAATTTTTGTAAATTTAGCAAAAAAATCGTATGAGTCTCTTAAATATTTTGTATTAGTACAGAAAATCAGTTTGTTACATTTTAGTACACTTTAAGATTCCCTAAAATAAAAGTCTTAAAAAGTGCTAAAATATAATTTAAAAAAAAAAAACACTTTATGACTTTAATCAATATTTTAGTTGACTTATATTTTATTAAAATTGCATGTAATTGAAAGATTTAGATTTATATATTTGACTAAAAAAAATAATTGTACATACAAATTTAATATAAATTTGAATATATATTAATATAATATATATAGAGCACTTATTTAGAAATTTACTATATAAATTTAACTTAAATTGGATTAATATATTTAACTAAAAAAAAAACATTTGTACATACAAATTTAATATAAATATATTGAATATATATTAATATAATTTATTTTGAATTTTAATAAGGAAATTAAGAGATTTAATATATAATTTTGATTAAATCTGTAAGTTACAATATTTTATATATAGTTATAACTATAATAGGAATCATTTATTTCACTTTAAATTGAAATCTTATTTGCCACAATTGTTTCTATTTTATAAATGAATATTTTCACTCAAGTTGAATAACTTTCCTAAATATGTCAAGTGTCAAAAAGCGAAAGAAAAAACTGAAACAAAAATTCATTTGAGTTGGACTTGTCTTGTCTGGGTTATGTTCAATCAATCAAAGTTGAAGTGTCACAGCAGATAGACAGACAAAAATATATATATCATGTATTTAATAAACCATAATATGAATTATTACTTTAAAATGACTTTGACAGAAATCTAAGTGTTTGATCAGCTTGAAGCTTGTTGACAAACTCTGCCATTAGCCGAAATTGCGGCGTATCGCATCACGTGGCAAATGCCTTAATAGAAATAAATTGTGGATGGACTGACAGACAGATGGATTGGTTAACAGACTGCTGCTCACAGCATCTCTGGTCAGCTTTGCTTATTTTCTCTGCTTCCATTTCTTTTTTTTAAATTTTTTTATTTTGGGTTTTGCTTTAACCATATTTGTTGCGCCCGCTCTATTCAAACATTTCATTTCAATTTATGCTTGCCTTCGTCTGGCCTCTGCTGCTTGTGGGTCATGTTTGATTTTACCATTTCATGACAGCTTTTGGTGGAGGGTGGGAGGTGAGAAGGAAGCGAGTCGATGATTGGTTTGGCAGCTGACCAGATGATGCGATATAAACAATTGACAGAGCAGAAAGAAAAAAAAAATAAGAAAAAGTATAAGCTGCAAATGTGAGCTGAGAACTTTGAGGTAAACATTTATTAAAGTTGGCTTCAACTGAGATATTTTTGCGAATAGCTTTTTGCAAATAAATTCTGGTTTGGCTTTTATGCCGACCACAAAATCGAGCCAAACATTACATTTTTGCATATTGTAAATGCGCGCCGAAAATAAGCAAGCGCAAAATGCATTTCGGCAATTCAAGCGAAAATATATTTCGCAATTATTATATAAATGCATAAATGTTATTCAATTATTATTATTTCTAATATTGTTCAAGCAAAACGCGCCCAGTCGACCGCAGCGTGAATATTAAATGAAATATTTGGCCAAAGCAAACAAATGCAAAATACTTGCGAGTCGCATTTAACACTCACTTTGATTAGTTCTATTCACACTAAAATTAAACATTTGACAGTCGAAGCTGAGCATAATAATACGTGATTAACTGAAATGGAAAAGTTCTGTTAGAACTAGCTATAAATCTTGCCTCTTTGACTGGGTCACAGTTAATTTCCCTTTATTTTCTTAGCTATAAATTCTAATTAGCATCATTAAACCATATGATGAAAACTCATGGGGACAATGATGAAGCATTGTAAGAGATAATTTAGATGTTTGTTAGTTGGGCAATTTGTAAGAATTTGAGCATTGGCATTGCCTGACTAGAGAGCTACCCTTGCCCTGAAAAAGATACAAAATTTTGCTCAGTTAGCGTTAGAGTAAGATTTTAATTTGCTCGCCTTTTAAACTAGATAGTAAACAGATTAATTCTACTAGCACGCTAATAAGACTCACTTGGACTAAGATTCAATATTCTTTAATCTAACTCAACATATGAAGCTTTCTAGTCAATTCTCTTAACATTCTCTAACTGTTCGCCAGTTTGCAATTCACTTTCAATCTGCTGCTGCTGCTCAACTGATTAGAGTAGATTTAATGAATTGCGTGCAGTTCCATCAAAATTGTATCATTTGCTCCATTCAAGACGACGACGACAACGACAACGTGGACGAGGATGAGGACGAGAACGACGCTGTTAGTCAATTGCCTGAGCTAGTCCCCAGTTTTATTATACTTTAACATTTATATTAATACACGAGGCCAGACGAGAACACACAGCGTGAGCCACGTGGTCCTTATTGGCCCGGAAGGCCAGACGACGCGCCGCGTTCTGGCCAGGCGATAATAGGCGCGTTCAGCCTGGAACTAACCGACATTCTAGCTGTGCCTAATGTTGCCCTATTATATAGATTGCGAGCCAAATGGCGACCCCATGCGGTGCTAAGGACTTCCCATTCCCTTTTAGCTTTTAGCTACTGCTACTTCTGCCATTCTCTTCTTCTCTCTCTTCCCCTTACTCTTCGTCTTCTTGGTGTGTTTAGCCTCTGTTCGTGGCTTTGTCACTTTAAATTTGCAAGTCAATTGTGAAAGCCACTAGAGAGCTCAAGCAGCGCCGCACTGGCCGGGACCTTTGAGATCGCCAATCAGTTAGCCACGCCCCCGGCACAACCGACGCCCATTTGCCCACATTTTTGTCAGCTGCAAGTGCAGCGCAAATTGTCGACTCGCAAACAGCGCAAAAAGTGAAAACCGAGAAAACATTTTGACAGTTGGCTCACAAAGTTTGCGCTTGTCCAGTTTGTAAACAATAGTTGATGTTACCCACTAAAAGATACCCTGTAAGCTGTGAGAAATTATTGCCAAATTATATTTTGATTAGATTTAGATTATGAGAGACTAAATGATACCCTGTATAAAAATGTAATCAAGATTAGGCTTTAAATCGTTGCTCTCTGTAGTACAGGGTATATCGCGGTCTTGCTTTTAATTAGTCGCCTCTCAGCTCTGCTGCCCACTTGAAGCTGCTGCAAAACTTTACACGCTGCGAAAAGTTAGTGCGAACAAGCAACTGTAGCAGGTAAAAATCTGTTGAGATACTTAAGATTTAGCAACAACAAGAAAAGTTGGCTGAAATACTTGAAAGACAACAGGCAGAGTTGGCCCAAAAAACAAAGCACGGGTCTTAATAACAACTATGCAGAGAGTGCTTAAGACATTCTGTAGGGAGCGAAAAAGATATATATCTATTTGTTGATGGATATCTATATTATATGTTAGAGAACTGTAAAGTAAGACCTGTTAACTATAAATATATTGGCATTCTTCAACTTTCTTTTTAATTTTTAGATTTTTTAATCTTGCCCAACTATTAATTCCCTTGCCACATATGCATATGCTTCTTCAACATGCAGCGCTTGCTACTCTTCGTCCACTGAGTATCATAACAGCTTTGACCGAATGGTTCAAATAACCACATCACTGTTACTCAACAATAACTTCGACTACAATCTGTTATCTTTCTCTCCCTCTCTCTCTCTCTCAGCTAGTCTTGATAATACAAATATATGCTGCGAAGCGTGCACGCAGACAAATTCGGTTTATACCTTCACCAGAATTCTGTACAAGCTCTCAGCCTCTCACTAACATTACTGCAATAGACGCTGTTAGACTCTGCTCT
Organism: Drosophila antonietae; assembly: GCA_030914385.1. Classification (NCBI taxonomy): domain Eukaryota; kingdom Metazoa; phylum Arthropoda; class Insecta; order Diptera; family Drosophilidae; genus Drosophila; species Drosophila antonietae. Next base: position 86,787 of record JAUESO010000207.1, read on the forward strand.
TAGACTCCGCTGTTATAGGCTGCTGTTATTCGGTGCTGTTCTAGACTCCTGTTATGATCTACTGTTAGACTCTGCTCTTAGACGCTGCTGTTAGACTTTGCTGTTAAAATCCGCTATTAGACTGGATGATTAGAGCCTGCTGTTAATTTACAGTTAATCATATTTTACATATATTTGATACTGCAAATTAAATTGCTAATACCAATAATAAAATACAAATATTCTGATCAACTCAAACTGCTCTGCTATACACATAATACAATATTTAAAATCAAATAATAAATTGTTTCAATTTCCGAGCAGATTTTCATGCTCATTTATTTGGCAGCATTTGCATATATTATGTATTCTTATATTTATATATATATTTATTTATATTATTATTCTATATTATGTATTTGCAGGTCACGTTCGTATCGCGGTGATTCCAATTTTAATGCGCTGCTAACGCCGCTCACCTTTCTGGTCACGTACTTCAATTCGGGAGTTAATCCCCTACTCTACGCCTTCCTCAGTCGCAATTTCCGCAAGGGCATGAAGGAGCTGCTGCTCTGCTCGTGGAAGAAGGGCAAGGGCAAGTCATCCTCGAACTCGTCGATGCATCACAAGCGCAAGGCATTGCAGGTGTGTATTTAGTCTAGAGCCAAATGCTTAATCAATTTCCCAGTTTTGGCACCAATTGACGCACTCTTTACCTCACTCTCTTTCTCTCTTTTAGACCCACTCGCTGCCAACGGATACTACGCACATTGGCAACGAGCAGCTATGATGGCCAAGCTGCTGGAAGGCGCGCTTCAGGGTGTTCGGTCGCCGCTCATAGAGCCCAACGGATTAGCTCATTGTGATGCTCACTTCAGAAGTCTCAATTGCTTGGCAAGCAACAATTAAATAAGCTCCATTCATAGATTTTATTCATTATCCAACAAAATGTTGTATGAAAGAACTAAGCGAATTTTTTAACTAGGCCTCATTCGTTACAGGCTAAGATAGCGAGAGTGAGAGAGAGGGAGCGAGATCTTGCTCTCTCGCTCGCAAATTGTATTTGAATAATTCGCTAATATCTCAGGACACGCTGCGTGTCCATATTTTATAGTTGTAAGATGTCTCGTTTAAAGTGATACCAAATATACGAATAAATTAATTAACATTCAAACTAAACAATGTGTTGAGTATTTACTAACTTGCATTTAGTACTTTTATTAATAAAATTTAGTTGATTCTGTAACTCAATTTATTTATTTATTTATCTATTTATTTATTTATTAATGCATTCATTTATTTATTTTTGTTAACACATTCAGATTCTTAGCTTTTGCTTTAATGAAATTGTTTTTAAAAATAAAAATATATTTATATATTTTTTTCTTAATTTGTCTTAGTTTTTAGAGCAACATGTATATACATTTTATTTGGATTTTGCTTTTATATGCTGGGAGCTGTGAATGATCATATGGAATAAAAGGTAACAATTGATTCATTTATTATTTATGCTCTGTTAATGAGATCAAGTGAAAATAATTACACTCATTCGTGCTCGCTCTGCCTAAGTGACTTCGGTTCTTTTCGTTTGAGTTTTCTGTTGAGCGCATTGAGCTGAACTATTCGTGTGACGCTCTCCCGCTTCCCGAACATCGATTAGGCGATACGATGCAAGCGCGCAAATAACTCGAAGAGTCTATGCAAACTTTCTTCACATTCACATACAGCTGAATACATGTACACACTCTCACTCATTTATGCATTGATGTGTTGAGCGAGCTTAAGCTTCGCATAACACACCAATACATGCACCAAAGACTTTTTGCTCAATGAGAACAACGAGAGCGAAACTAAACAAACGACTGTCAGCCGATCGCCGAACGAAGTTCGTGTCGATGCAATTGGTTGCTCTCTGAGTTCTTTTTTTTTTCTTTTCTTTTTTGTTGAGAGTGTGAGTGAAAGACACTTATTTGCAGACATCAAGAGCTGTTATGTTATTTGTGAGTCTATGATAATTTAGCTTACTATACTAATATTACTAAAAAAGCTTTTATTTAAAATTAAATTAATACCTTAAGCTTGAGACTGAGTCTAAATATTCGCTAAAGTCTGAAGATATATATATATAAGTAGTCTCCAAGTCTCCAATAGCAGCATTCAGCATTCATGGACTTAATGCCAATGCCAATGCCAATGCGAATGTAAACAAGCAGCAAAACAATTTGCATTTTGCATTGCGTTGGCAATTGATTTTGATTGATTTTGAATTGATTTGATTTTGATTTATAATTTGTGCATTATCAGCAGCCAGCAACTGCCTGTCGCTTGGCATTTATAACATTTGATTGCCGAGCGAATTTGCTGACGGCTGATTTTGTGGCCAGGCTAAAGACACGTTCAGCTGAGGCAGCCCAACAAAATGATGCCAAAAAATAAATAGATCCGCACGAAAGCGCTTTAAAATGTGTATTTTTTTTTTATCTATATTTTTGGTTTCTTTGCTTTTGTTTTTTGCATTTGTCAACGAGCATCGCGCAATTGGTGCACTGCAACTGGCTGCTGCTCTCAGCGCACAAAGCCAAGCTGTGATAACTCAATTACCACACAACTCTCGCTTTGAGCCAAATTAAGAACCAAGCGAAGAAATTGTCGAAAAAAATGGAAAAGAAAAACAGCAAACAAATCTGAAATAAAATTCTGAGAACGCAAAAAAAAAAAAAGAAGAGTGTAGCTCGTGCTCTTTGTTTGCTTTTTGGCCACTTTTTAAGCTGCGCGGGCGTGGCTTTGTTATGCAAAAGCGAAAAAGCGAAAAGCGAGAGGAGTAGTGAAAAAAAGGTGACCATAAATTGTGTCAAGTGGCACTCTTAGAGCGAACAGCAGCTACTCAAAGCAACTTTCAGTTCGGCTTTGAGTCGGCAATTTCTCATAATTAAAAGCAAGTTGAAGCGACGACGCGACGGCTGCGAATTGACATAAATCATAGTAACTGCCCTCGAATGGCACTCAAGATAAGCGCTGCATGATATAAGCAAGTGAGTGAAGTGAGGCACAGCGTGGCAGTGAGGGCTTTGTGCATTGTGCTTTCAATAACTGAATAAAACATATCCAGACAGCATCAATCATACGCACTGTGTGCAGCCAACTTACTGGCTATCTCGCTCGCACTCCCTATCCGCCTCATTCTCCCACTCTGCCACACGCCCACACTCTTTATAATCTGTCGAAAAATAAAAATGTGAAAAAGTCGAGCAAATTTAAAAATGCAAGTAACAGGCGAACAGCCTACGACAGCAGCAGCAGCAGAAGCAGCTACAGCTCGACAAATGTGTCGAAAAGGCTTGAGTTGAGAATGTTTACGGAAAATGATGAAAAATGTTTGTCATGTGACAAGGAGTGAGTGCAGCAGCAAGGCATATAGACAGAGCGAGAGACTGCATATGTGTGTGTGCAGCAGAAAAACTCAAATTGAAGCAAATCGAGACGAACATATATGTATATGCCCTCGGCTCAGTAACAGCTTGTCACAAGCACAAACTAAACAACTCTCTGAGCATAGGTCTGCATTTGCAGGATAGATAGATAGCCTATTCAAAGAGTTGCAAAGTCAAGTTCTGGGCTAAATGGCAATAACGAAAATTCAGCCGGAGTAGCAGGCAAACAGGCAAAAGGATGCTGCCACACATGTATGTAAGTTGCAGTTGCAATCAGTATGCCTTCCTCTCACTCAGTCACTCACACACACACACACTCTCTCTCTCTCTGACGACTATTAGGCAAGGCTGAGTAAATTAGAGCTTATGCATGTAATATAAACCAACTGCTAGCTGAAGCTCAACTAAACTCAACTCCTTTAATGCTCACGCAAAAAGGACTTTTTAATTAAAAACAGCTGCAGCTGCAGCTACTGTCTCCATATTTACATACATATATATATATATATTATGAAACGCACTAACAAATTAATACCGATGGCTATAGTTAAGCAACTGACGGCATCGTCAGGATTACAATTTCATTCAAGTGAAACATCAGCAGCTGTCAAAGAAGTCAATTGCAGCAGCAAACGAAAGCCCATCCTTCCGCCCTTCTGTCCATTCACCCAGCCACCCAACAGCCTACGCAGGCATGCATAACTGTGGGCTGTGGCTTGCATGCTAAGCCGATTAGTTGTATAAAAACAAAAAGCGCACGCAAGAACCCGATTCAATTCGCACAACTTTCACAACAGCAACAACAACAACTGCAGCAGCAGCAGCAGCAGCAGCAAAAAATGATAAAGAAATTTTATCTAACGGATTATGGCAATTAGTTGGACGAGTAACAAAACGAGCTTAGCTTAGTGTTAACTTACGTCATGAATATATGTGAGAGTGTGTGAGTGTGCGAGGGTGCACTGTGTATATGTGAGTAGGGCGTGTGGATGTATAGGTGTGCTACCTACACTCGCTGGACTTAGCAAACTTAGTTTAGGTTTAGTTCGTTTTGGTTCTATACAAATTTTGTTTGGTTAAGAGTTAAGCACGCATACACTGAAAGAAAATATATAGACAATTAGTATGTTAACAGTTTAAGCCACGCATTACAACTTTTAGATGTCCCAATAATACGAAAAAGTATTTATTTATATTTTATATTTCATATTTTATATTTTATATTTTATATTTTATGTTTTATATTTTATATTTTATATTTTATATTTTATATTTTAAATTTTATAATAATAAATAAATGATATTTTTTATTTACAATTTGCAGGGCAAAATTGGTCTATCAGTTGTCAATTGCAGCCGCAGTAAAAATTGTTCAATTAACATAGCTCAATAATACTGTAAATAATAACATTGCATACTTTTGCGCGGCTTATTTATTAAAGAAAGAGATGGCGTTTTGCGAAACACTAATAACATTTGTATGTTACTAATAACATTTGTATGTGCTTCAGCGATAACAACGGCTGGCAAAATCCAAGGAGCAGCAGGTTCAGAGCTCATTTTGGTTGAAAATCTGGCTGAAGTACCAGGCGAACAGAAATGAGTAGTAGGGTGAACAATTTTAGTTTAAAATGTTTTAACAGTGCACTGTTAACTACAATTGAGTGATGTTAGCTAACAGTGAGTGATGTTAGTTAACATTGAGTGAAATTTTAACTCCATTTTGACTGACCTTTTTACCCTACTACTCAATTCTGTTCGCCTCGTACTTCAGCCAGATTTTAAACCAAAATTCAAACCAAATCGGCGCAACAAGCTGCCCCAGAGCAGCATTTCTCTTCTACTACTACTACTTACTTTCTTACTACTACTCCCAATGACCAGAGCGCTACTGCTAAGCATGTTTATATAATATGTATGCTAAAATAAAAAGCAATTATATTTCTGGGTGAATTTTCCATTTTCGGTTTCTAGGAGGGTATATCAATGGTATCAACTAACCAAGGTGTTCAACTAGAAACAGCATCGTGGGAGGATAAGTGTGGGAGTGGGTCATTGAAGATCATGTGAAAGGACTGCCTGAAAAGAAACATCATTCATACTTGTGGCACATATTTCAAAGCCATTATACAGAGATTTGAACCTATAGTTTCGCCAGGACTATATCAATGGTATGATGGAACCATGAATACAGCTGTCAACTGGGAATCAGCAAGGGCAAGCAGCGCAGTTGTTAAAAGTCGAAATATACATGCGACTACTGGGACTACTTTCACTTGCTGAACAAAAGAAGCGCTGAACAAACAAACTACCCAAACCGAAAACTTTCAGTATCTGGGAGACCCTTTGGCATCCTTTCGCTGACTTATTATTTTAGGCAGCAACAAATTGGATTTGATTGGCAATTTGTTTATTTTGAATTCAGTCTGGCAACCTTTCTTAATAAATTAGTTAGCTAAAGTCGAAGCACTCAAAAGAAAAAGGTCGCCCAGCAACAAAATCTTGATAATTTGTGTAATTTAAGAGACTCCGGAAAGAAAACCGCTGAAAAGGCAGAAATTAAAGCTATCTTTAGCGTGTTCTTTTTTCTTTTTTTTTTTTTTTTAATATAAAGCTGCTCTCGGCATAAGCTCATTTATAAGGTAAATTGCGTCGCGTAAATCATTCAAGTAAAGCTCGACGTCGCGTCGATCCTTAAAATTACAAATTGCAATTGGCCAACCGCCGACGCCGCTTTAATATGCCTGATTGACGTTAACCGTAAATATTGCATTTAATGCAATTAACTTACGCATACTGTATGCTTTTCATATACCCTCTACACGGCAGCAAAGGGGTATGCTGATCATAATAATAATTACATTTTGGTTTTTCTTTTTCTTAGTTTGTATTATTAGAATATCTTTTTGGTTTCTACATATTTAGCTTATGTGTTAACATTTTTATTAGGTGCCCAAATATCTGACGACTTAGTTTAGCTTTAGCTACGCGACTAAAGCCTCAAGCTATAGACTCCTTCTGTATCCTTGGATTTAACAGCTTTTAGTTATACACTAATTGCTAAAAGCTTAAATTTCTCCTTCTTAACTATTTACACTTAGGCTTAAACTACAAATGCATCTTTGGTCCAAACGGTTTACGTTTCATTTTTTTGGGGATATTTCCAATCTCTCGCTGTCTGCTACTCTTTTTTTCTCTGTTTGCCTCTCTATGTACAACTTGTGGCCTCGAGACTAGTTACAAATAGACAAAGTGGCCCAAGCCTTTGGCTGGATTATTGTTAACAGCCTCCGCTGCGAGCTTAGTAGTAGCTGTTGCTCCTGTCGCTGTCAATGTTGCTGTTGCTGTCGCTGTTGCTGTCGCTGTTGCTATCGGTGTCGGTGTCGGTGTTGTTGTCGCTGCTGTTGCATTGCCATTGACATCGAGGCCGTCCTGGCTGTCCTCGGCGACAGGCAGCAGGCGATTGTAGAGGCTGGCTGGTGCATAGCGTGCATTCATGTGGATGTCCAGCAGCTTTTTGTCCTTGCCCAGCGAGGAGAACGAATGCGTGGCGGTGCGTATTTCGCGTATGTTGTAGACGGGACTGTAGGCACGAGCTGGCGACGGAGAGGAGGCGCTGCAAGAGGCAGAGGTAGAGCTTGGTGCACCAGCCGAACTGGCCACCTTTCCATGCCCTTGCACCGGCGTGCGTCGCTGAAAGAAGTCGCGACGCAGTGTGCATTCTGTGGAGGTATCCGAGGAGCCGGAACTGCTGGCGCATTCATCATCCTCGGCATCTTCGCTGCTGCTGCAGCTGCGCAAATCCTCCGACAGCGACAGCTCCGACTCCATCGACAACTCCAACAGACTAACGGCATCCGCATCCTCCACAGCAGCAGCGGCGGCAGAGACAACCGTCGCATTGCTCTCATAGCTCTGGTTAATGGCCTCGTTCAGGTTGGCCAGCAGCTGGCGACGACGCGCATAGTTGGGCGTGCGCCGCACCAAGAAGTGACAGTTCTCGCCACGTCGCAGACGCTCTGCCTGGGCGCGCAGCGGCAGATCATCCGGATGCAACTTGCGCTGGCACTCCTGGCCCGGACACACCTCGTACAGCGAGAAGTTCTCGACGGGCTCCAGGGAGCTGTAGCAGCCCAGCAGCAGCTGCAGCAGCTCGTCACAGGTCGTCTCCTCGCTGATGACCAGCGACTTGTACTGTGAGCTCGGCTGCAACGCCGAGGTGTGCACGCGAATCAGGCCGCCCGCCTTCAGCTGCAGGCAGAAGCGCGACTCGCCCTTGGGATGACAGGCCTGCAAGATAGCCGGACGCGTGTCGTCGTCCAGCACCAAAATGGTCTTCACGCCCGCACGTCGCACTGCCACCTCCATGGACAGATAGAAGAGACGCGGATCGCGATGACGCATCTTCAAGCTAGAGCAGAAAAGAGAGAGAGATACAGTTATTAGATTTTTCAATCCAAAAAGAATTCAATTCTCTCACACTTACCGTCTGAGCAGCTGCGCAATCACCTCCTTGCTGGTGGTGTCCCACTGAATGCCCAACGTCTTGTACTCGATGTCAATCTTCAGGCAATTCGTATAGACTTTGATTGTGGTCTGCAATAGAGAGAGAAGCGTATGTTAATAGCGCGTCCAGAACAAATGAGAGTTGACTCTTACCTGTGGCAGCTGTTCATTGAGGCTCGAGTAGCTGGAGGCGCGCGATGGCGTTCGCTGCAAATCGGTTGGCGGCTCTGGACTGCCGCACATGGAGCTGGCGCAGGACGAGGCATTGCTCGAGGAGCGCAGCGAAACCGAATCGGAGCGATTGCGCAACGGCGAGATTTGTACGTGTTTCAGCATCTGTAATACGTTTGAGAGATGAGAGATATATGATTAGATACTGGTGAAAATCAATGGGTATAAAAACTAATTAATGAGAAAGAAAGTGAAGGAGAGAGAGAGAGAGATAGAGGGGGAGAGTTGTGGAGCTAAGGAAAAGAACAAGTTTTCTACAAATAACCTGCTGAACTTGTTCAAAAGAGCTATTGATGAACTAGTAGATTGACTCGAAAAAGAATAGAACAATGATAAAAGACCAAATTTTTGAAAATATCTATTGAACTAGTTCAAATGAGCTAGTGAAAAGCATTCAAGAACCTGAAAGTAACTTGAACAAAATATATATATATAATGATGCATCGTTAAAATTGTGCAAATGAACTAGTGAACTAGTTCACATGGACTATTGAAAAGACTTTATTAAACAGCTAAAATAGACTATTACAAAAAATAATCTAATAATGAACTAGTTCACACGAGCATAGCATATAACAAGAAATAATAATAATCTAATAATGCAAGAGCTTACAAACTTCTCAAAATGAGCCAACGAACTTCTTCCAAAGGGATTATACTAATTGATGAACTCACCAAGGCACACGAAGTAGAAGAGTAAAAGAGAAAGCAATTTACTAAATAGCTTTGTTAGCTGCCAAAGCCATTATTCATAAGTTATTTGTATAGAGTTGTATAGAGAACTAGTTCACAAGAGCATTTTCATCGTCTAAATGTTTGTCAACAATTAGCTTGCATCAGGAACTAATTTGTTCTATTTGCGTACTTTGTGCAAATGTTATTCAAATGTTATTCAGAGGCTCCCACGCCCTAGAGAGAGAGAGAGTTTGATAAGACTCGAATCGAGTCAACTGTCTCACAGTGCCAGACAGACATGGTCCTATATTGCATACATATCAATACATGTGTGCACACACATACAATATGCATATGTATGTATATAGAGCCAAGTCCGAGGCACTCGCTGGGCAGCCAAGCGTCTCTCGATTGTCGACTCGCGACTCTCGGCTCTGAGTGACGCGTTGACCTGCGAGTTTGCGTTGCTTTTGCAACATTTGCCGCTAATTGCTTGGCGAGGGCGAGAGTGGGAGGCTGAGCTACTGCCAGTCTGTATTTCATGTCACACACACTGCCACGCCCCTGCCACTGCCACTGCTGTATCGTATCGCATTGCATTGCTTGAGTGCCCGCTTGAATTTGCTGCAATTTTTTGTTTTTTTTTTGTTTTTGCGCTTTGGTTCACTTGCTGCTCCACTTGGCCACTTGGCAGGCAAAAGTGGGGCGTGTCTGGCTGGCCATATATATATATATATGAATATGTATATATATGAATTAATTGTGTGAAAGATGCGCAATCATTATTTAACTTAACTTTGTCCTATCTCTCGCCCTCTCCCTCTCTAACTCTCGTCGCAACTTATTTGATACAATTTTAATTAATGCAGAGTCCAGCGCCTGCTGCTTGATTAATGCATCAAAATTGATGCAGTGCTGAGCATATTTATATATATATGTATAAAAAATGCATATGCCATATGCTACGCTCTCATTGCATCAATTAGCAGATGCCCACACACAGACAAAGAGTGAGAGAGAGGGAGAGGGGAGCGTGAGGTGGAGGCTGAGCGGGGGCAGCTCCGGATGTTGTTGGCCCGTTCGCAACTTCCGTTTAACACGGGCATTTACAATACGGCACGCCCCGCTCTTGCATTCAATCAGCACTGCAAGCAGCCCTCATTTAGCTCAGCTCAGCTCTAGCCCAAGCCCTAGACTATGGAGTCTAGCTGTGTGCTCTCCCCATCCCAGAGTTCTGCTGCTGCCCCCCATCCACGCCTACCCTGCTCTCGCATTTCGCTTTCATGGCTCATTGTCAATGCTTCGCGTTCCATGACGTGCCCAGCCGTGCCCTTTTCATAATTTCAATACATCACCAATTCAGGCACCCGCACACACAGTGAGAGAGAGAGAGAGAGGGAGAGCAGCTCTGCTCGTTCAGCTGAGGGCTCTTCAGTGCGTTCTCCTGCTCGTTGCATGCTTCAATGCCGCAGCATTTGTCAAGCGGCTGCGATTTTTAACCCTGTCGACAAAGCACCGAGCCCTACCTCTCCCTTTCGTGGTTGGGGAGCCTCTCTATCTCTCTCTCTACCTCTCTCTTAAGGGTGCCCACATTTTTGCACCACAAAATTCGTTTCGATGAGCCGGATGTTGAAACTTCATTAGCGATTAACAGTTGGGCAAGCTCAGCTCAAACAGTTTGACAAGCATTGCGCACACAAATTGAAAAATTTGGCATGTAAACGAGAAAATGTATATACTATATATATATAGTATATATATAGGCACAGTTAGAGGTAGTCCGGGTAGCTGAGAGCAGCAGCAACAGCAGAAACAGCGCCAAATTGAAATGCAAATCAAATAAATTAATTTTTCACACAAGTCCAAAAGCTAACAAAATAATACAAAATAGAATCTAAATCTGTAAACAGAACTGACGAAACGATGCTCTCTGCCAGAGATGCCCTAGCATAGTATATAGTATATCTAGCTAGTATATAAGAGATGCCAAGAGTTGGGCTATTCATTGATTTATTAAAAAGTAACCCAAAATTTATTAAAAAGAAGAAAAGACTATGCAAACAGTTTGTTTTTTTTGTCTTCGGCTCAATATACCCTGTGCCAATGTTGCCTGGAGGATATGAAAAGAAAACTCAAACAGACAACAGCAAGAGAAATACAACAACAACAACAACAAAGCATCCAAATGAAATTGAATTTGAAAAAAAAGAAAAAAACATAAAATTTGTGACGATGCACGTGTCACAGCTCCTAAAAGAGGTTGAGACAGACAGAGAGGGAGAAAAAAATAGGGACAGAGAGAGTGAGAGAAAAATATATGCTAAGAGATAGAGAATGAATGAAATAGATATTGGTAAAGATAGACAGAGACAAAGACCGAGAGCGAGGCAGACATATACATTTCAGAGCATTCACATTCACATTTCCAAATAAAACAAAGAGAAAAGTTAAACTACATTTATCGATAAACATCAGAAAAGTTATCGAAACAAACTGTCATTATGAACTTTAATTGCCTCATTGTGAATAATGTTACGGCCAAGTCTGGTCGACTCCGGCGGGCCGATAATAATGCACAACTTTACCAATTAAGCTAACGATAATACGACGAGCAGAGGTCAAGGCATATGGAGCCGTTTTTTTGCCATTTACCAACACTCAAACAGGCCAAGCGAAGACGCATAAATTACAAAAGAACAACAACAAAAGTAGAGAGAAAAAAAAAAAGAGATGAAAAGGAATGTGACAAGTGAGAAGAGTGGGAGAAGACGATATAAGAATGTGTTGAGATTAGTTAAGAGATATCCTGTAATAGGTGAAAGGCAGAACTAAAACTTCATTATAGTTGAGAGAAAACTATATATATTATTTGCATAGACTATAAGATACTCTATATATTAGTTAACTATATGAAAGATTTACTTTACAAGACATTTGCATTTCCAGCTAAGTTGTGAGTAAAAAGCAGAAACAAACTGACAAATTATTAAACCCTTTACCCCACACTCCTCTTTACAGGGTATACATGCAGCAATTGCCTAGTCAGTCAAGTGATATAAATGCAAAAATTGCAGATTTGCTAACTGCCAAACTCACGAATGCTCAAACTCTCAAAAAACTCTGTGAGCACTGTGCAATGTGCTTCCAGCCAACGAGACGAATGCCAAATTTACGAGAACTTATTTAAGTTGAGGAATGTTTTAATTTGAAGTTTCATTTTGGACTCGACTTTTGGCTCTGGCTACGGCTAGGCACTGCACAAACACACGCAGCATTGCGATTTATCAGCGATTGCTTCGATTGAGGCGACAGCTGTGACATTTACGACTCTACGGCATGTCCTTGAACCGACTCCTGTTGCTGCGGCTGCTGCTGCTGCTGCTGCTGCTGCTCGTTGGCCAAAAGTAAATCACAAACTGATTTTGTTGTTTCTTTTTTTCTGGCAAGTTGGTGACTCTGGCTGCCTTGACGATTGCCTGACTTGTCAAAGCGTCGCCAGGCCAACATCCTTTATCATTTTCACACACACAACACGCCCCGCTGCTCTCAATGTCAACGCATTATTGATTGAATAACCAGAAGACGAGACGGAAGCACATAGACGAATCAACACCAAAAGCAACAGGATTCCAGACACAAAGCTCAAGCTAAGTATATTTTCATGGCTAGCAGACCGGAAAAAAAGGACCTACATCAAGGCGGAGCACACACACGCACACACACACATGCACAAAAGACAATAAGAGGCACAGCAAAGGTTGCTCTCAGTTGCAACTTGTAAAAATGTTTAAAGCATTTCCTCCCATTCCTGACCGCCACGCCCCGGGGGCAACAGAGCTACACGGGAAAGCACTTTAAAGGGGAGAGTAAGAGAAGTAAAAGTAGAATATGAGAAGAAATGATACTTTATGTACTCCATTACATTGCTGCCTTTGCTTTCTCATTTTCAACTGTTTCAACCCGGTTGAGATTCTGATAAGATTTCGCTTAGGCCTTTATTAAGCCGTGAGTTGGGTATGTGTGGACTATGGGAGTGATTGGGTAGACATAAAAGCAAATTTGATGCCTCAGATGATAGCAGCTTCATATACTACATTAATGACTATATATACTCGCATATTTTTGCCAAAGATAATAATAAGCAAAGGCACAAAGCACACAAATCATGCGAGTCTCAAAGGCTATTCGCGTGCAATTGACTCAGCTAATCGTGAGGAATACTTTGATGCACTTAATTTAAGGAAATATTCATTTAAAGAATTCAAATGAAAATATTACTGAACTCTGATATATCAGACATATACCTAAATATTTAAAAAATGTAACAATTCAATAATACAATTATTAAATTTAATTTCTTTGCTTTCTATATAAAATGTTAAAGAACTAATCTGCTAAGGCTCCGCTTTTGGAATTATTAATAATTAATGAGTAAATATAAAGTAAGTACATTAGTATTTCATATATATACAGCTTATTTAAACAATATATATTGTATAAATATCGAAGTCTTAAAATATATCCCACTTAAACCTTCATCGAACCCACAAAAGCCACCAACTGTGCTTTATATTATTTTTATTATTTTTTATTGTTGTTAAACAAAATTCCGATTCAGCAAATTCATGACCCGTTTAACTTTGCGGTTTTCCTAAATCATTACAGCAAAGCAAAAATAAAAAAAGAAAATAAAAAAAAAACTTTGCCTTAAATATTTTCTAAAAAAAAAAAAAAAACTTTATATAAGACTTGAATAAATTAATTGTAAAGCCAAACATCAGAAATCACTCAACTAAGAATCAAAAGTAAATGAAAATGAACAAAAGCAATTGAAGAAATAGAGAGACGGTGAGAGGGAGAGAGAGAGAGACGAAAAATCAGCTTCTGTTCAGCTCGAACGCACATTGGGGCAAAAGTTTGCCTAGAACAATGCATATTCGGAGCAACAGCTAAGCAATAAAAAATATATAAAAAACAAAACAAAATTATATAAATACAGCAAGCAGACCTCGTCTGAATCATAAACAAAAATAAATCAAATTCAGTTAACAGTTAACTAAATTGGCAAATTAATGCTGCAATTAGGTTTTTCCTTCTTTGTTAGATAATTAGTGGATAATTCGTGAAGGAAATCAAATGCACTTCAAGGGGTCTGACAGCCTCTAATTAATCAATTAACAACTTTAACAAGGCCAATATAATAATTCATTGTGCATTAGACATTGACTGATGCTATTATTGTTATTATTGCATTATTCAAAAGATATTTTACAATATAGAATAATTTATAAATTAATTTAAGGTTTTTTTGTATGTAAAATATCTTTGAATTTAGTTTTAGATTTTTATTAAATTTAATTCAATTTACTTAAATATATTTCAATTTATTTTGTAGCTTTTTATTTTTATTTTACAATTATTATTATTTTTTTTTTTTTATTTCAGCTGAGCAATTTTAATGTAAATTATATTTATTTATTATTATTTTAATTATTTTATATTTATTTCATAAATTTGTTCAAATGATTAAAAACTGTAGATATTGTTTAGTTTTTGTTGTTCATTTGTAAAACATTTTTAGCATATTTAGTAATTAATAAAAAAGTATTCACATTCTACCATTAAAAAAATTTATTTTAAATTTTGTAGCTTTAAAAACTATAAATTTTTAAATAAATAAGCTGCGCAATCTTTTCATGCGAACAGAAAATTTGTTTTGCCGTTTGATGCGGATTTCCTATGAGCAATGCAATTAAATCATATTGCAAGTGCCGATTACATTTCATGCATATATATGTATATATTATCTGACTTGTCGGCACACTCTTCAAATGCACAGCTACAGTTTTATATATTTGTATAATATATATATATAATTAATGCAATGCAAATTGAAAGCGGATGTGGCAACAGCTTGTGCATCCAAAAGCGCATTTCATTATTTTTATTTTCTTGCAACTATTTTCAATTCTATAAATTTAAGCAATTAGGCTAAATTAGTAAGTTTGTCTGCATAAATATTTAATTGAAATCTACTCTACATTACATTTACTATGCATGTGTGTGGGCTGAGCTCTGCATAAGCAACAAATTCCCCAGTTGAAAAGCCAAAGCTGCACATAAAACAAAACAAGATTTTGAATATGAAATGATAAAAAAAATAAGTAGGTAATCCTCGACTATACAATACTCTGCTAATTATACCATATATATAAGCGCCTGAATTGGCTTATGAATTAGGCTGTTATGACAGCTATATTTATGTGGAAACATATAAGAGTCTAAAAGCCTAACTTTAATTTGTAAAAAACTCGAATTTGTATATAATATATATTCCAGGATTTATATGAAATTTTTAGTCAAACGCAGCTCAAAATTTAGCTAAATGAATTTCATGCAACTTAAACTTTTACAAATATTTAATTGCTCGCTGCTAGCTGAACTGCAGAATGCAGTGCCATATCGTGGGGAATCCTTGACTAGATAATACCCTAAAATAATTGCTAGGCAAGTTTATTATCGAATTCCTAGTGGCATCAGCTGTCGATTAAGAATGCTGAGCTGAGCGAAATAGGCTTGAGTAGCTTCTGCTCCATGCTGATGCCATATAATTAATTATATTTATTGTTAAACAAACTTGATTTAGGAGCTGCAGATATGTTTTCAAGCTAAATATACTAATGAGTAATAGAACTATCTGTTTGTCATATACCATTGATAGAGCTCTGAGCTTGCTTAGCTCTGGATCTAGAATCTCTGTTCAGGCCACGCCTCCATCTACCTGTCTCTTACATTATAACAACAGATAGCCCACAATAGCCCTTTCGCACATTGCAAGCAAATTAATTAAATTGCAATAAAAAAAGTAGACCTACAGAGAGAGAGAAAAAGTGAGAGGAAAAGGCAGTCTCTCTCTCTCTCTCTCTCTCTACTTTTTCCAGAGTGAGTTAAAAAGCGAGTAACTAACATTAGCTCGTAGAACGCAATGCTTAAGTGCGCTATTTATTTATTTATTTCAGCTTATCTTTTTTTCATTCATTTTTGCTTTTTTTTTTTTTTCACTGTAGACAATTTGATTGCATTGGCCTTTTATGTAAGCAGCTTAGCTTTGCCACAGTTGCTTTTCATTTGCCTCTGCCACTGGCCCTCTCTCTTTCTCTCTCTCTCTCTTTTAACTCTTTTGCATTAGCCAATTTGGGACGCAATTAAAAAGTGTTGCATGGCGCCAGGCGTAAAAGCGGCAAACGCGAAAAACAAAAAATTCCAGCTAAAAATAAGCCAAAAATAAGAGACACAAAAAAAAATCTGGTTGGTTGAAAAAATTAACTATGTATTTCTACTAAGCTGCTTTTATAGCATATACTTTTTTTTTTTTGTTGCTTTTAGCTTGTTTTCAATTTGATAAAAACGCAAAACGAATTTCATTATGTTACAAAAGAAGAAGCAGCAGATAAGTACATATATTATATATATATAAAGTTGGCTGTGAAAGGGTTTTTCATTTTTTTTATTTGGTTTTGGTTTTGGTGGCAGATTAACTGCTTTTTAATTGCTATAGAAAAAGTGGCTCAACTTGTGGTATTCATTTTGCAGCCACACACAATTTTATTGTCTATATGAAACGAAGGGCGCATTACGAATTGCATAGTCCGAATAGAAGCTGGCTAGGTTAGGTGAGGTTAACCCTTAAAACAAATAAGGGGCGCTTAGCAGACTCGACTCAGCTCAGCTGCTCATTAAAAATAGCTGTTGCTATAGACAAAAAGCGGGAATGCGTGGAACGCGTAAGTGCTTCTAACATAGACTATGCAGCATAATAATACAATAGAAAGCGCTAAAAATAAAGATGATTGCAAGAGAAGTCGAGCTAGAGATATCCTAGAAGGGATCATCAAGTTGAAAGAGTTGAAAGAGAATTGAAAATAATCTAGAAAATATTGAAGACATCATTATTAAATTAATTTGAGATATAATGAACAATAGTTGAGTTAGGAAATTATATGACACTTCAAGTCTCTATCAGAATAGGGCTTAGTCTAAAATATATATCAAACTGCTAAATCAGTATATGATATATGATATCATATATGTTTAACAAATTGAGAGAGAAATTCCAAAATTATGAGTAAATTGTAAGATGAACTATAAATTCATTTATAAAAAGTCTACTAAGCTTTGCGTATCAAATTCATTTCAATAGAAAAAAATAAGATTAAATTTCTTCTCTTTTCCTCACAGCATCATTTATTCAACATAGTCTCTACAGCTTCTTTACACATATAATTTGCTTTCATTTACTCTAACCCACATTTCCTTTTCATCTTCTATACACACACCTTGCCCTCATTACATGCACCTCAAGCTCATTCCCCTACGTACAGGGTATACAAATAGAGTGCAGCAGAACATGTTAGGCCCACAGCTGGTAAGGCAAGCGTTAAGCCAGTTAAAAGTGGCGCCGTAAAAAACTAAAATGACCAAAAAGCAGCCAAGAGAGAGAGAGAAAAAAAAAAGATTGTGAGAGCCAAAGAGCAAAGCGTAAACGCAGCTAAAGCCGTGAAAAGTTCTTAAGAAACAAAAAATAGTCAAAGCAAATACTACTCAACAAAAAGAAAAAAGAAGAAGAAAATATGCTCAACTTATGCTTATGGCCAAACTCAGCCAAGCATTATCTAAAATATCTTTAGAGACGTTCCAGTTCCGGCACATGCAACGAGTGCGCTGGACATTATGCAAAATAAGGGCGCAGATTAACATTAAATTGCGATAGTCTCGCACGCCTTTAACCCGCTGGCATGAAAATTACTTTTCGCCACAGCGAGAGAGAGAGAGAGAGAGGTAGTTCTACTTAGCCTGTGCCTATGAAGAGTCGAAAGTTCGTTCAAGCCAAATAGTTGCGAGTGCAACAGCAGAGATAAGAAAGTTCAACTATTTCGAAATTTAAATGCTGTATGAATTTACTAAATTCTCTCGATAATATATATAGTATATTGATATAGGCTGGGTATTATAGCTCGACTCTTACAATGGTCGACTTTGGCAAATACTCATCACGCATACGCAGCGTGTGTCGCTGTGGGATAATGCAAAGCTCGTTGAGCGCGTGTGGAAATTGCTTCGGCTCGAGCAGGTGTTGCCCATCAATTGTTGTTGCTGTGGGCGTCAAAATTGCATAAGTGGCGCTTCGTGTGACAGTTATAACAAAAACAAAACCCACAGCAGTTGCATGGGATCAAGAGATCGAGGGGAATTGAACCCCTTCCCCCTCTCCCACCATTCCTTTGGTGTGGGGCTGTGGTATGCCGCTGGCAACATGCTGTCAATCAGAGGGAGGCCAAACCGCCGCACTAAAGTGCAGTTGCAGTTACATTTTGCGTTTTTTGTGGCGTTAATAACATGAGCATATTTACTAGAAAGAGACGGGGCGAGAGAGTGCGTGAGTGAGAGAGAGAGGGACAGCGGCTGGCACATGTAACATGATGGCAGCACAAATGAATTGCAATTATTTAGAGCATGCTTTTAGTCAATGCCACGCCCCTGCCGCCCACACACACACACACACACACACACAGGAGCTGCCGCAGCCCTCTCGAGCAAATGTCAGTTACAAATTTTGTGGTCAACAAATGGCATTGGCTTTGCTTGCATTTCAATAACTCTGCGTGGGAATATGTGTGTGTGTGTTGAGTGTGTGTGTGTGTGTGTGTGTGTGTGCATTTTGTCACCTAATCATTTGCATATTTTGTGGCATTTTATGCGTATTTATTTTTACAAAGTTTTCGACAAAGGAAATTTTAAATGGTTTTCTCTGCACACAATATGGTAATAGGGTATATTAGCTTGTAGCATATACATACATATGCAATAAATAAAATAATTTCAATGCTATATTTTTGACAATACATTTTAGTTATCAACACAATCGTTTGAAAACAATATAAAAGGAAAATAATATTTTTAATATTTTTTTTTTCAAATTTAGAATTTTTTTCATACAAACTCTTGAGCATATGCATTTCAAGAGGCTTTTTTAGAAAAATAAACAAAATATAATTGTTCATAAATATAATACTATAAAATATTTACAAATATTTTGTATAAAAATATTTTTATATTTTAAAAAATTTAATTAAAAAATAGTGTGCATAATACTATAAAAAAAAAAAAAAAAAAAAAAAAATAGTTTTAAATAAAAATAAAAAAAAAGAAAACAGTATGTCATTTTTTATATTTAAAAAAAAAAAAAAAAGATTTAAATAAAAAAAAAAAAAAGAAAAAAAGAATATTGTTGTACATAAAATAATTCTATAATAAAAAAAAAATAAACAAAATTTAGTTTTTTTATAATTAACTATATAAACTAAATATTTTACAAAAATCAATCAAATATAATATATTGTAATATATTTATTATTAATTTTTTTATAATAATTATTATTATCTTTTTTTATTCTATTTTTATTAATTTTTTTATTATCATTATATTTGCTTTAATTCCTCAATGCAATATTATCTATTTAAAATAAATATTTTTGCAAATATCGAACTAAACTCCCTTTTCTTCTATACTTTGCCTGCATTAATATGCATAAAGAAACATTATGTAAGCTTGAATGCAATAAAGGTAAAAGCGCAGCGCATGATTTTTCCTTCAGTGTCACGCCCAGCTGCCACGCCCACAGGCTGGCTGGCTTGCTGGCAGCTAGCATCCGGACAGCATCCATAAATTGCATATTTTAAAAGTGTCGTAAATTTTGCGTAGGTGCGAAAACCAACTCTGAAATTGTAACGAATACCGTTAGGCACACACACACACACACATGCACTCCTCCACTCTCCTCGGCTGCTACTCTCGCTTTCCAATTTACTGTTGCATACCTTGGAGCGCAAACTTTCATCTGATTCTCTTTTTTTTTTATGGTGGGGGAAGGGAAGGGAGCAACGCGCAATAAATTCAAAGTCAAGTTTTTGGCAAACGCATTTTCATGCCACATGCTGCACACATGCAGCGCGTGGGCGTGGCAGCTACACAACTAACAAATTTATATAGCTCGATGCAAAGCGCTGTCAATAATTGCATATGATTTTACGAGCTTGCCAGCAGCGGAAGTTCAGAGAGAGAGCGAGAGAGAGAGAGAAGGAGTGCGAGTGCGAGAGCGAGGCAAGGCAAGCATCAATTGCAGGCCGCGCTGAGTAGTACGCCTCAAGGCAGCGAGACAACCAAATTAAGTGCATCCTTTACAACACACAAGCACAAACACATACACACACATACACACAAATGCACACACTCACACGCACACAGATGCACACTTAGGCATGCACGCAAACAAGCGCGTAAAACAGGAAGTCAAACTGAAAGAAATTACTTCCTATGCAGCAAAACCTTATTAAAGAGAGCGCGACAGCAATA
>JAUESO010000208.1:0-56697 GCA_030914385.1 Drosophila antonietae
GCGGAAAAAACTGCGCCACAAATGAAACCAGGTTGTCGCCGAGACAAAGGGAGCGAGCGGGAGATAGATAGAGAGAGAGAGAAAGAGCAGGCTAGACGGGGGGCAGGTGGAAGAGAATTGGGCTGCTCAGGTAAATTGTTTTTTACAACATGCGGGCGTTGGATGCTGCGGCTCATCCACGGTTTGCAATTTAAATTCTGAAAAGTTAACTGCTTGGAAAAAGCTTCAACGCACATGCCCCAAAAGGAGAGCAGAGTTTCAATAATGGAAGGAAATTTGTAGAGATTCGAGAGTGACGGAAAGCGAGTTACTCTCTATGCATAACTATTTGTAACCCATTAAATTTTTATTAACTATATTTATGTTATGATTGATAATAGCATTTATATCAATTTTGATTGTATATTTTGTATTTATTTTAAAAATTTTTTTACTTCTGCATTGACAATTAGCTTTGTCTTCTCATGCAATTCGCCAGACTTACAATAATACCTATTTCAGCTCTTTTGCCAGGGTATACTGTCAGCCCTTCAACGCTGTGACTGACAGTTTTGCGTACAGGTCAAAGTTCAAACATGCATGCAAACCGAGCAGTCAGCCAGCCATCAGACAGCTATCAGCTCACGTTTATTTGCATAAATTTCGAAAGCTGCCAGCTAAAGCTAAATCCAAAATCCGAATTCGAATCCTACAGCCGAAATTCAAGAGCAGCTTGCTGCAATCCTCTCAACTGTTATCTTGTCAAGCGCAAAGTTGCTGTTGTTATTGTTCTTCTTCGTGTTGTTGTAGCTGGCAAATATCAACAACTGTCTGTCCGTTTATCTGTTTGCCTGTCTGCGCTGTCCTCTCTGTCTGACTGTCTGTCTCGCCTGACAGACGTTTGGTTTTCCACCAGATCAACACTTAATTGCTTGACCTTTTTTTTTTTTGCAGTGCTTTTTTTCTCAGTCCTCAGCTCAGTTCAGTCGTCTGACGCCAACCCTCTTGTGGTTCTTGCCACTGTTGACCTTTGACGGTGCTGCAAGCTTTGCATGCGTCAACGCTGACGGAGTCGCTCCTGCTGTCGAGCTAACCATTGACATGGATAACCACTTGGAGTCGAGTGCAAACAGGCGCACGGCCTCAACAATGCCCAACAACAAGTTCAAAGCCACATGGCAAATTCACTTCAAATGAACAATTTGAAAAATTTCGAACTGCGAAAGCGTTTAGTTGTTGCTTCAAGCGGATAAAGGTCGAATGTTATAGTTGAGCTAAATGGGAGTGTGGATAGTTGAATGTGAAGATTGATAGTTGTTTTGCTTGGCTGATCAAGTAATTGCTATAAAATATATTCTGAACTTGAAGAAAATGAAGTGAATGCATATAGAATTGGAAGATAAATTTATATATATATGAAACATTAGTTGTTAAAGGAACTATGGCTAAATCTTCAAATAGTTGCATATATGAAATTTAATTGATTATTTCAATTCCTTTTAAATTCTTGTAGTTTAATATAAAATGATACAAAATGAGTACAAATATGTTGATCAAATTATTATCTTATTATTCAAATCATTATCTTATTATTTAAACTCAAATTTGGGTTAGGGTTAGATGTAATTTAATGGCTGCATTTTAGTCTTCATTTTGCTGATAAATAAATATTACTCCCATTCTAAGTAATTTTGAAGTAGTTGCTCAGGAACTAGTTAATTTGATATGTTCAATTCAATACTGAATCTTCTTTCGATTCTTTCATGACCATGATAGATGAATCTAAATAAATATTGCCTTGAGTTTATTCAACATTCATAGCTTCTTTACCTACTCAATCCATGTCATTCAAAGTGCATTTGCTGCTCAGGAACTAGTTCAATTGATATGTTCAATTCAGAGCTCAACAAATCATTTGACAGAACAATGAAAACCAATTGACACCCAAGCCATTGACACTCCCGGGTGCCCTGCGCTCTGTGGGGCTCTCTGCACTCCGACAACTGTCAACAGCCTCAATCAACATTTTGTCATGCATTCATTGTGTCGTTGAACATTCATTTGTCGCACCTGAATTTCTAACTGAGCCAGCTGAGACTGCAGCAATTGCAGCCGGTCGCCTCTTTTGTTTTTGCTGCTCAGCTTGGGGCCATTTGCATATTTATTCTTAACCGAAATCTAATAAAAACATTGCAGCAAAGCAAATGCATAAATCACCAGCAAGCCAGAAATGGGGCGGGGCCAGATTTGGGGGCGTGAAATGAGGTTTCTTTGGGGTTTGAGGTTAGAATTTAGGGTGTTTTTTTTTATTTTTATTTTTTGAACATGAAATGCCAGAACCAAGTGCCATGTAAAATCCCACAAGTGCATAAATTTTAAGCGTTCACCTAGTGTTATGATGGCCACAAAATCTACGCACACAGACACACACACACACACACACACAGAGCACAACACATCCGACCACACACACCGGCTGTGTGCCTGGAAGCTGACATTGTGTGTGGCATAACAACAACAACAAGAGCAGCGAAGAAACAACTTTAATGTGCAGTTGCAGCAGCTATGAAAACAACTTGAAGATGCAACATGTGTGCATAAGTGTGTGTGTGTGTGTGTGTGAGAGAGTGTGAGTGTATGTGTGTGTGTGTGTGTGTGTCGCAGTTTGTGTTTGCCTGCAGAGATTTTTGGACATGTGCCGCATACCTCAACGCAAACTTATGGCTACATTTTTTTGCCCGTTTTTATGCAGCATATTTGGCCATCTTTTTTTTAGTTGCTGAGATTTCGAGCGGCGTAAAAAGCCACACAAAAAAAAGAAGAACATACTGAAAAAAAACAAGAAGCTGCTGCTAAACTTTCGCTTGAGCAAATAAAAAATGTGCTGCGGCAGCTGCAAGACGTTTAATACACTTGCCAAGGGTATGAGAACTATGAGATGTGTTTGGATAAGTCTAGTTGAGCGTAAAGGTAGATTAGTGTATATATTATGCAAATTGAATAATAATTCTATGGTATTTTAGTATGTTTTCGTATGTGTCGAAAATATATAATAACTCTATGCGAGACAGAAATAGAGATTTAAATCATTTTATTTAAATATTTGTAATAATATTAAAATTGTTCTTAGAGCTTCTAATATTCATTTATAAATATTGTAAAAATAACTCTGATATTGTTATTGCATTTTTTTAAAGCTTCCCTCATTCATATTTACATCTCTAAATTCGCTAAAAATCGAAAGTCTTTTCTCTATATGACACTGTATTTCATATTCGGCTTCAATGTCTCCACACATATTTGTTTTCCCTTTATTTGGGCGTGACTTGCCTTGCGCTCTTTCTCTCCCGACACAGCTTCAACTCTCTTAGCTGCCTCAACCATTAGCCTGTTCCGCATGTCAACTGGAGCGGCAATAAGTGCCATGCATATTGTCGCAACCAGGTGACGCCACAAGCTCTGGCTGACAGCATAAACTGCAACTTGGCTGCTAACTTGGCTTATTGGCATTGCCAGGTAAAAGTCGCAACGATAGTTGAGGAGTAAATGGCACGCAACAAAATGGAAGAAAAAGATGGAGAAAAAGCAAGTATGCCCTGGCTTAAACCTCAGCACAGAAGCTTACCAAAAAGCTGGCGAAACTTTCTTTTATGGCATGGCTTGAAAAATTGTTGACGCAATTATATTGAATGCAGTTTGATTAAGGCAAAGAAAATAGCAAAAGCCATTAAAAATTGTTACCTCATAACCATAAAAGTTCAGCTTTATTTTTATTTTTAATTCAAGCACAATCTCTCTAACAAACATCTTGAATAACTAACTGTATATTGTCCAGAGCTCACCTCTATCTAAATTGACAACAGTTATATTTTATAGCACACTCTGCCGAAACCAAAACTAAAAATTGTCTCTTGAATAAAAATTGTAGTTCAATTTTATCGTATACCCAATATCTATGCACATGTTCTACAATGGCTGAAGAGAAATGGATTTTGTTTGCTGCAACCTCGTTTCTCCCCTCTTTCGTTCATCAACAATACATGAGCAATTCACACTCGTTTCCCCCTATTTTCCACCTTGCGATTTATATTTATTTATTTTTATTATTTTTGCTGTATTTCTTTCCACAACCCTTGAAGCAATTTACGCGCTGGTAACGATTGCATTGCAATTGCTTGACCCACATGTCATAAACAATAAAATATATTAAAATATATACGCGGCATATGCGAGTGGACCCATTTAAAACAGGACGCACAACAGCACGAACAACAATGGCCAATGGCCAATGGTCAATGCGATGCACCACAGGGACTAGCTGGCTCGCCGTCTGACTCGCTGTAAAATTTAAACAAATTTTTGCACATTTCCTGTTACCCATTGTTGTTCATTCTCAGTTCGCTGTTCGTTGTTCACTGTTCCCCGTTCTTTGCCCTCTACACTCGGCACTTGAATGTGTGCTGCGTTGCACTTGCAGCTTGACACAGTTTTTAACCACACCCATTTATTTGCAATGTCAACGAGGCTGTTTCAAAAATAACAAAAAAAGAAAAAAAGGAAATGAAATATGAAAATATTCGCATTGTTGTAGCTGGAAATGCCTAGCGAAATTATATGCTGTAGCTGTGCTCAAAACAATTGCAAATTATAATAAAACTAAAAGTTAAGAAATTTTAATAAGTTTGTAGTGGAAATTTGGCTGGGAGCTATATGCAACAAGTTTTCAAAAATCCTAATTTAATTTTCATGAAAAATTATTCTTATAATGTTTTATAATATGAATAACACAATTATTATTTATAGTATAGGCTTTTATATTAATACAAAGTATTTGTTATTTATTAGTTAATTAATTTTTTACGCCTTCTCTGCAAAATATTTCAAACATTTCTTCACTTTCCATAATTGTCCTTAAACATTTTAGGGTATTCAACAGACAAAGTCCACCATGATGTCATTGTGCATGCTTATTTGTTAGGGTCATCTGCTAATGGCGACTACATGCAGCAGGCCATGAAATTTGCATGTAATAACGTGAGCAGCAGCACAAGCAGTTGCAGGAATGAAATGGGTTGATCATGTATTTATGATGCGACACACAAATGCTTAGCTATACGAGACGCGACCTTGTCGCAAAGACCTTGAACCAAGTGACAACTAATGCAGCAGACAGCTAGAGACAACGCCTCTTTGCTGTCGTGGCGATAAGACAGAGGCAATTGGCAATCGGCTTAGTAGCTAATTAGCCATTGGCAAGGGCGTGGGCAATGGCGGCACTTTAAATGAATTTCAAGTGAGCCAATTAAAGCCAAACTTCAGTTTATTTTTGTGGCTGGCAGTATTTTATTGGGTTTTAATTTCCGTTCTTGAAGGAATGCATGTGCAGCACCGCAAGAGCGTGTGTGAAAATTGAAATGTCAACTCTGGCAAGTCGACTTGCCTCAGCTCCTCTCACTTCTCTCTCTCTCTCACTCGCTCACTCTACTATTTTTACTCTGAATTTGCTTCAATCGCTTGCTGCAGTCAGTGCATGTGGTGGTTCGCTTTTGCTGCCGTTGACAGTCATTGACAGCGACGAGGACAAAAACGAGTACCATATCGAACGGGTAGTCAAGGGACAGAGCGAACGAGGTAGAGAGAGAGAGCGAGAGGGGACTCTCGCATAACATGCAGGCAATGTTGCATGCTGGGCTGCACTTAATGCTGACTCAACGCTATATAAGTTCTTATTTGCCAGGCGACTTGGCTTCTCTAGTTCCCCCTCTCGCTCTCCCACTCTCTTTGTCATGTTTCGATACTTTCGCATGGCTTGACAACGTGCGGTACTTAATTTGTGCTCTACATCGGTCATAGTCGACACTTGAGTGTGCTTTGTCGAGGCGAATAATAATTTATGGAAATTAGAAAAGTCTTTTGACTGACATTGAAGATGAAGCTATTTTAAATAGATTTTAATCCTCATCGATTTTAATCCTCAAAAAAGTCTTTTGGTTGTATTTGAAGATTAAGCTATTTTAAATAGATTTTAAGCCCCATCAAAATTAATTTCTGATAAAGTTGGATATTTTAAAGCAATATATAATATATTTATAAAAATATTATTTATTTATTTCTATACAAAAATAAATAAATATTTTTTCTCATTAATTTAATTTGCTTTATTTTATTATTTTTTATCGCCTTTTCAATATGTATTTATATGAGAAAATATGTTTTTTAAAAAGTGTCCTATTTATAATATTTTTTTTTATTTATTTAAGTGTCCTATTTAAATATTAATAAATTCTTTTTAATTTTTTAAATTTAGCTCATTCACAATTCGTTAGAATTATATTTTTATTTTTTTATTATTATTTTTTTTTTTGTAAATATTTAATTTATTTTGAAACTAAGCTACTTGCGCTGTCTTTTATTTGCCCTGCCACAGCAATGCTTGACCTCGCTTCGCCTCGCTCTGCGCTTCGCCCGCACAACATTTACCCCGCTGTCTTGCAAAAAAAAAAGAATATCTTTAGCTGCTTTTTAGCACAAATCCTTTTTTGTAGTTTAAAACGCTTTGGACAGGATTTAGTTGCATGACTTTTTGCTTTTAACATTTTGCTAGCCCACATTTCTAGTGTGTTGGTCAGTTCGCAGCCGCACTTTCCGCAAACGCTCCTCTCTCTCTCACTCTCTCCCTCCCTCTCTCTCTCTCTATTTGTCCAACACCCACTCATCTCCCTTTAGCGCTTAACTGCTGACTGGCCTGAAGCTGTGCTGTGATCCTTATTCGGTTTCTGCACCAGACACGTAGCTCCATGGCCAAACGTGCGCGGCATTTTCAAATACAAATACATGTCCGCATTTTGTAGCTGCCACCCACTTACTTAGCAGCGTCCCAATATAGCTCGTAACCCTTGGCATCTAACCCGATTTAACCCTTTACTTTCAATAAATTGCATTTGAGTTTTATTTCATCCTTTTCCTCCCCCTCCCATTTTGTGTCGTCGCATCTTTATTTTCACGTTGCAATTTGTTGTGGTAACTTGTTGTGGTCCAGTTGAGATCAGAGTTGCAGTTATTATGTATGGGCTAATTGTTAGCCTGTTGACAGTGAACGCTGGATAGTAGCCCAGTTTTAAAGCCGGCAACTGCAGCACTTTGTTTGCGGTTAAAACTTTACACTCATACCCAGTGCTTTAAAGATTCTACCAAGAAGGTATATGCATTTTGTTAGAGAACTTTTGCAGATCAGTGAAAATTTATAAAATTGAATTACTGATTATCTAAACTAATTAACTAAGGAACTTGCAAATCTTTTGGCTAACTGCTTTCAATAAAGGCTAATCAAGAAGAATATATATAAATTTGTATTATAATTTATATAACTATTTATATATATAGATATTTTCTTTTTTATTTTACTAAAACTATATATAAGAATATCTCATAGTCGAGCATTTCCGTCTTCCAGTTGTTGTTTTGTTTTTCAGTTGTTGTTAATTCGGTCAATATTTGCGGACGCACGAAATAAAAATGGAAAACTCAGCGGAAAAGTTTTCGCAGCGCTGTCGCAGTGGCGACCAAGTTGAGGAAAAATAATGAAAAAATCTATTTAACCCCTTAATGGCTCTTGGGCTAAAGTTTTGTGTGGTCGGTTTTTCTTTTTGCTTCCACTTTTTCTACTGTGTGGTTTGTAGTTTGTTTTGGCCAGGCGAAGGAGAGCAGAAAGCAGCTAACTTTTGAACTATTTGTAAAGGCTGAACACTAAAGTAATAGCATATACATATATATAAACTAATATATATATACATATATAAATATATTTATATACATATACATATATATATAAGCAACAGTTGTAGCAACTGCGCAAAAGGGAAAGCAATTTAAAGCCGTAACGTTTAAAGTATTTGCCCAAAAATATTCCTTTGAAAATGGCTTTGAGCTAAATATTCATTTGAGCTCTTATTATTATTATTATTTTTATTATTATTGCATTCTTATTGTTTATTTATATTTTGAAGCGTTTGCTCTTAGCGTTAATTATAAGCAGAGTTGTTTGCACAATTTACCTGCTGTTTAGTTTGGCTGCCACGCTCCACGCTCCAGTTCTTCAGTTCACTTGGATTCAGATCTGAAAAGCATAAAGCAAACAACATTTTTTTTTTTATTATTTTTTATTAGCTTTTTTTTTTTTTGTAATTATTTATGCTTCTTTTGTTGTGCTGTTGCTATGTTTAGATTTTGCTGGCAACGAGGTAAAGTTAATTAGCTTGAGCTACCTTTAACAGTTCTAGTTGAGAAAATTCTGTAGTTTAATTAGCATTTTGTAATAATATGCCTTGAGTTGAAAATAAGTAAATATACACTGAGCAGAAATTAATTAAAGTTAAATTTTAAGGCAAATTTTGCATAAATTAGTTCCTATATTTTAACTAGAACTTGTTACACTATATATTAGTAGGGCAAATTAAGGGATTATATCTAAATTGTAGGAATTAAAGTGGAACGAGGCATTTTTGATCTGCTAATTTATTCCTTCATTATGTATCAGTAAATGTATATTTTGCAAGTAGTTTAGTCACATGTAATCATTAAAGTAGCTCGCAATAAATTGCATGCACTTGGCTGAAAGAATGGAAAAGAAGTCCACGTAGTAGCCGCAACAGCAAATAGCTGACCATAAATAATCAAATCTTGTACACAATCTGGAAACAGATTTTGCATTTCTAATAAATTTCACTTTGTAAGCGAGCGAAAGGCCGGCAAAAAAAATAAGTGAATAATCTTTAGTATATATACTTATATATCTATCTAATAAAAAGCTAGATTGGCCCTGAAGGCTGTCCACGCAAAAAGGCAAAAGCTTTTTGCCAGACAAGAAAATATAAAAATTTATATTTATATTTATGTCAGGGCGATATATGGAATTTGTTAGCTTGGCGATTTTTCGATAGTAAACACTATGGGAAAATACTATACATATATACCATTATATATATATGATGTGTAGCAGAGACAAGCAGTGATAACAGACAGAGCGTAGCGACAACAAATTATGGCTCACTGATTTTATAAGCAATTTATATTCATGCCCTAACATTGAGCATTTGGAGTTGGTGACAAAACATGGAACTTTTTAAATGTGAGATAATATTATATGATTAATAGTGTTAAAGACAATTGACAGCATTCGATAATGTAATATAATAAATAAATGTTGAGCGTTAGCTGTTTTTGTGCATTGTTAGAAAAAAATTTAATTGTTATATATATAATAATAATTATATGATGATATTATTTAATAAAATCAGTTCTAGAAAACTTTGTAAACATCCAAATTATATTAATAAAGAAAATATGTATATGAAAGAGCATCATATCATTGTCATTTCGAAATTAACTCAATTTTTTTTGTCGATGAGATTTGGTATTTTTTGTGCGTGTGCATGTGTGTCTGTTGTCAAGGACTCGGCCTCTTGTATATGCGGTGTGAAAATGTGGTTAGAAGTCAAGAGCATAATAAAAACGTTGATATTTGTTGAAGGTCGCACGACGCATCAGTTGAACAGCTGCTGGAATGGAACGCGCAGCGTTTGGTCCAACTCAGCTGCGAAATTCGCAGGCGAAATTGGAGATTTTTTTTGTTTCGTTGTCTATGTCGAAGACCCTGAGGCCAGTTCGCTCGTGTTGGGCTATTCAGGTTTTTTGTTTATTTTATTTTATTTTTTTTTGGTTCATTTTTCTTTCTTTTTTTCGGCGGCAGCAGAACAATGTGAAAACAAAACTTTCATTGCATAACAATAGGCGCAATGGCGTGCCACAAGCAGCATTTAAATATAAATACCTGCAGCTCGAGCAGAAAAACAACCAGCGAAAGCCGCCGTTGGCTAAAAAGTGAAAAGTTTTCTGCGTTTTACAGGTAATTTTACCCCTCGCTATCTCTCATACTCCATCACCCTCGGTCAGGCTGTCTCTTTTTCCCTGGTCGTTGGCACGTGAAAGAAAAAGTGCAGGTGGCTTTTGGTCTATCCCCGTGGCCAGCAAAATAAATAAACTTCAACTTTTTGCTGGCCACAACAAGCGCAAGAGGGGCGAAAGGCGACAGAGCCCTAACAAAAAAAAAGCAACGAATCTGGAAAATATATATATATATATCTAAAAATATGTAACAATAACAAATGAGAAACAGAAACGGGCACAAAATTTGGAATAAAAGAAAAAAAAGCGTACGAGAAAAGTTTTATTTATTATTTTGGTTGCAGGCAAAGCGTGAAAAATTTGTTAAGCTTAAAATTGTGTTTTTTACAGATTTCGCTTTTGTTTTTTATGGTTTTAAGGTAGCAAATCATTGCGAACAAATACATACAAGCTGTTATTTACAGAGAGCAAGAGGGAGACCGAGAGAATAGAGGTAGCATGGAAGGTAATGCCAGCTGCAGCAGCTGAGTGTAATGCTTCAGGTATAAGGAGGCATAAAATGGGTCAACAGTGAACAATGCAACAACAACGAAACAAAATAAAAATCCAGAGCAGTTACGATATGGATTAAAAAGAAAAGTTGCTTAAATATTTAAGCTACGTTTAGGATGTTTGATGTTCCTCACAAATGCGAAATTTTGCTGTATAAAGTCTTATGTAAAAGAAGGGTCTATAATAGAATTTTTTTTAATATATATATTACATTTATTTTTAAATATTTTAAAAATATTCTATAGATATCATTTCACTGCTTCTTCAATGTTTTCACATTTTCATTTGCGTGCCCCTTGATATACATTTTGTGGATTTCCATTGCAGTCACATAGTTCTATATGTGTTCATCAATTATCATTAAGTCCATGCCCCCAGCCCTCAGCTGTCCAGTTAAATTTTCGCTTTGCCACTTCAGTTCGTCTGCCACGGCTCAACTCTTGCCTCGTAGCCACTCAACCTGCATTTTCTCATTATTTATACCCTGCTTTTTTTTTGGTGCTACCTTTTTGCCTCGCCGTGATGCGCCACAAAATAATTGCCTACTTTTGAGGGCGCGAGGCGCAGAAAACTTCATTTGAATGCAGGGATTTCCCCGTGGGAGCAAATTCAGTTGCCTATTACAGTTTTTCCTCGACTTTTTCCATTTTATTTTTGCAAAATTATACAAATTAATTTGGGAGCGACAATTGCGGAGTTTTGAGCCCCATGGCCAGCCAGCCCATCGCTTCATCTTCACCTCTCTTTATTCTTCGACTACGGAGCTGTGCCCATTTCGCGGGCAGCGCATTAATTATGCTCAAGTGTCCGCTGGGAATGTGGCCAACACTTGTTATGTAATGACTTTTGTAGCGTGCGGTAGGCCTTAAAGGGGGCGTGATCACAGTGGCGCGTGGGCGGCGATGAAAAGATGAGTTGTGGGAGGAGAGAGAGAGAGAGGGAGAGAGACCGAACAGGGAAACGTGGCTTTTTGTCATCAACGTGTCGCGTTGTTAGACAAGTTTGTGATTTGATTTAACAAACTGGTTGTTGGCTGACTGTGGGAATTCCGATTTGAAGAGCCTTAACTTGGCAGAAAAGGAGAGAGAGCGAAGGAGAGAAAGAGAGATAAAAGCCTTTTGCTAAATAAAACTAAAGCGTTCGCTGGCAGCCGTGGTAAAAATTTATCGGCTACGACAGCTGCATGGCAATATATCACAGATTTATGTCAGCATCATGAAAATACCATACGCAGATACAGAAATAAATACACACAAATACACACACACACACACACACAAACACACACACACATACATGGATATCCACGGAAACACAATACAACTATGAAAGCACAACGCAAGTAAATAGAGTGAAAAAAAAAACAACAATGCCAAAACTGAAGAAACAACAAAAACTACGGCAAATATTTTTACGAAAATCGAGCCAAAAGCAGAAACGAAAATGTTAAAGCTCAAAAGCAGAGAAAAGCATAAAAACAATAAAAAAAGAGAGAATATAAATGCCTGACTTGTTGGCATTGTGTGCGTGGGTGTGTGTTGACTCTTAGCAAATGGTAAACAAATTGTAAACCTTATCTGTGATTGTACATAGGCGTATTTTGGCATGAGCAGCATAAAAAGTGAATGAAAGTAAATGAAACAAGCTGAAAGATGCACACAACGCGGTTCAAGTTTGAAAAGAGGCCAAATTATAAAGTTTTTTTTATAAACTTTTAAGTTTGCGCCTAGATGCTATCGATATTTTAAATCTTTTCTTCTTATACTTGGACGTAAGACAAATTTAAATTGAAATGTTTCACTTTAAGAGTATCTAAATATGAAATATATAAATATTTATCTATGATTGACAGACAAGAGCAATCACTCTTACTATTCTGTCTACATAACCTGAAGCCATTGAAAGTGGGATATGAGTTTTTCTAAAATGAATGTAAGTGGTAAAAGAAGGCGTGACACATCGCATAAAATATATATATTATTGATCAGGACGACAAGTTTAGTTAATGAGGATATTCGTTGATCGTCTGCCCATTCAAGATTCCAGATTCTTTCCATTTGTTCAGATTTGAAATGACAAATATTTAATTATATATTTCTGTATATTTATATATTTCCCTTTTTCCTCTGTACCGGTTTGAGAGTATCTTCTAGTCGATCTCTCTCCGTCTTTAGCTCTCTTACTTACCAAGCTTACCATATATCAATCAGTAAATTGAGATTGCAATTATCTCTTTATTATGAGCAATTTTAATCTTCAGCATTTTACACTCTTACAATACATATAAATTAGAGACGAGACAGCTTTTCACGCTGCTGCGATAAATGTTATATAATTCTCTAGGGCAGCAGCTGCCGTCGAGCAGCACTTGAAGCGCCTCCCCTTGGAGTCGGGCCATCAGGTTTGTCAGGCATTAATTTGCGCAAATGACAAAAGCATGTTGCAAATGGAAATTCTGTCTGTCAAAATTTACGTAAGTGGGTTAAAATCATTTACAACTGTTTTTCTTTTACCAACTGCTGCTGCTGCTGCTGTTAATGTTTTTGTTGTTGTTATTTCTGTTTGTTGTTCACCTGACATGAAGTTTAATAATGACCCTTGCATAATTAGTGAATTTTGCTGTTGCATTCAGTCTGTTCGGGTTTGAGGTATTGAAACTCAGTTGTGCGCTTCACGCCTGCATTTGACACAATAATAAATTTTAAGCCAGTCTGTCACACGCACAGGCACGGACACACACTCACACAATTAGTTGGGGTTAGCGTAGTTGAGCATACTTTAACCAGAGCAGCCAGTTTACAGCAAGTGATTTATGTGCTCAAAGTTCGAGAGAACTACATGGAATAAAAATACGCTCAAAGAGGGAAAAGGCTATGCAAAACTTCAAAAACAACTGTCGAGTCGAGTTGCCAAAGCCGCAGCAATAAAAAATTGTCGCAGAAGATATACCGATTCGGTTTCAAACAAATACATATATATATATATATATATATAGAGAGAGAGAGAGAGTAGTGTGTGTGCCTATATATACGAGGTACTAGAGGCAGTCACATGTGTTCCAATCCAATCGAAAGTGTCGTAAATTGGGTCAGACGCGCCTCCGCCTAACGGCTAAATTCTTAAATCAAAGGCAGCTGAAAAAAGTGTGAGGATAGAAGTATTTACTAAGAGATACCCTGGAGGCAGGATAATCTTTGTTGTATCAAATATTGAGGTTGTGCTGTGAATGATTAAAAAATATATATAAACTATAGTTAATATATAGAAAGTTTCTTGAAATAGTAAAAAAGTAACTTGGATTCACAAACAAAAATTGTGAATGATAAATATATATACTATATAATTGACATAAAATGTTTCTCCTGTCTCTCTTATCTCTATCCCTAATATGAAAGAATTCTTGAGTAAAAACTAAAATGTAAATACATATTAATTTGATATCTTAAACAGAACTTTATCGCTTTGCATATGAAAAATGTACAATAAATAACTTTAACTACCCTGCTCTGTTTGAAAACTTACAGGGTATTCGAAACCCAACATCCGTCTTTAGCCTCAACTCTAACAACGATGCTACCAGCAACATACATATCCATGGCACGCCCACGCGGCATTTCGTGGCGCAACAAATTGCCGAACCGTGGCAAGCATTGAGTGTTGCCTACAAATTGTATTTGTGTGTGGCAAGCAGAGTGCGCACAGTGCGGCAGCAGGGGAAAGTGTGTGGCAAGCAAACGTGTGGCACAGGCCGCAAGACGTACTCGGCTGCAAATCAATTTATCAATTTGCAATTTGTAAGTTTCGCAGGCGGCAGACAAAAGAAAAATCACATGAAATTACGTTTCATTGCAAGTAAAATGGAGAGTGAAACTAAAGAGAGGGGTTAGCTAAATGGATAAAGGTGCAGAAAAAAGCTAAGCCAAGGCAAGATAAAGGCAGCACAGACAGAGTGTAAGCGACTGCTGAATACTTGTTAGTTATTGAAAAGCAAAAAGCCAAACAGAAAAACCGCTAAAAGTGAGCTGTGGCTGGGAATAAATATAATACAATCAATAGCCTTAGATTTAACTGCAAAGGTGGCCAATATACTCAGCTTTCACTTTTCTGAACGGGTATAAAGAAAACGAGGCATGAGCGTTAAACCTCATCGCATTAAATTACTAAACACACACGTGTGAGGCTGCTGAGTTGCAGGTTTGCGCACGCTTTATATTTTCAACTTTACCTTACGTTCAGAGGCAAAGGCAAAGTTCTTAAGAAATTGCTTTCAGCTCTAAACTTGGCCAAAGTCGTTGAAAACTTGCTGCCGTTGCTGCAGTAGCTATCCAAAAAAATAAATGTGCTGTGAAAGTCAATCAAGTGTTGCAATTTGGCGAGTGCACCAGCCAGCCAAGTTCTCCTTCACGTGGCTGGTTGGTTAGCTGGTTTAGCTATCAAAGTGGTTGACGGTAAGTGATGCAGATGCTGCATCTGCATGTGGCGCCACAACCAACTGGCAACATTACAATTGACAGCTAACCAGGGGTAGTAGGAGAGACGTTCGTATCAAGGGACTGGCAATCCAACCAGCACACCAAATTAATGGCCAGCTCGATAGCACAAGTTGTTGGCAGTCAAGTGCAATAGGTAATTGAAGGCATCCTGACCAAAGACAAGCAAGTGCGTTTTGTGCGAGGGAGCTCTTAAGTTGGCTTTAAGGGAATTAGAGGAGATACTGGAAAGAGCTTGATAAGATGTAGGAGATGATATCAGATATGTTAGATATTATTATGACTATACTGTGAACTTGATATGGATACTCTACGAATAGTTCTTTATCGGACGTTTATATTTTATATTGATTTCAATTATAAATTGATTTATAAATTTCGATAAATATAATTATACTGTTTAAAAAAAAAAAAAAAAAAAATTGAAATAAACTAATATTATATATATTTTAGTCATGTAATTAATAAAAAATAATTGTATATTATGCATTTAATAATATAACAACTTTGAAAAATATTAATTTGAGTTACTTAATAACTTAAACATTCAGAAAAAAGTTGTAATAAAAATGTTACGAATATACCGCATTCGCCAATTGAATTTTCACGCAAAAGCTTAACCCTCTAATGCTGTTTTCTAAACTATTGGAGGAAAATAATTGGAACAATTTTTTTTAAAGTAAATTTAGGCTTCTAAACTCAAAAATGAACTCAGAAAAAATATAGAAGTTTTTGTTTAGCCGTCAGGTGCAAAAAAGGTAATAAGTGTCTCAAGACACTCTTGGGCATCTAAGAGTAAAAAAAACGTATTTAATAGAAATGTTAATTTTTATTATTCATATGATATGTTTTAAAACAATTTTTTGTTGATGTGCAGCATAGATGTAAATTACATTTTTCACAAATGCATTGCGTTTGTGATGATTTACAGAGCTTGCACCGTCTCTTATTGTCCCGATCCAACCAATTTGGGAAGTGGTTGACTTGGTCAAAACGTAATTCCGCTATTGGGTGTAAAGTTTTTTTTCCAAGTTAAGCTCAAGCTGTGATGGTCGGGCCCGTGGGGATTGTGAAAAGGTGACCGATCTGTTCGCAAAGATGGTGACTGCATCTGGTCTTGTAGAGATACGGTACTGACTGGACGACCTGCGTGGGCTTTATTTCTAAAAGCCACCAATCCTTCAGCGATTGACTCGCGAAAATCGGGAAGTTCCATCAATTTGTCACTGATTGCGTTTTGTTTTTGAATTCGCCTATAAAGAATATAAGCATTTGTTGCTGCCATATCAATTTTTTTGCTATTGATTCAATACCTAAAAGACATTAAATAACTAATCACATAATATAAAATAATATATCGCAATGTTGTTGTCTTACCAGCACCAGTAAAGCCACCAGAAGATGGCAAAGCCACGCATGTTATACCTTTAATAGTTGGTAGTGGCGATCGTTGTCTTTTCAGGGATTTCCTAATAGGCTCAGACTGACCATTATCAGGCACATTCTCTTCATCATTACAAGCAAATGATATTGTGCTAATATCCTCCACAGCAGCTATTAGAGTTTCTGCCACATTTAAGTCATCTTCCTCGTCGTCACTTGACTCGGATAACTCTGCATCGGAAGGGACATTCTCAAACAATTCCAACAACTGTTCATCAGTTAAATCGGATAATTTGAATCGTACCCGGTTTGCCATCTTTATATGGTTAATATGTCAGTTTCTAGTAAAACAATCCATATAATGAATAAGTGTACACACAAAATTGCAAGCAGTTGTGAAATAGCTGCTGGTAAAAAAAGTTGCTTGGAGCCCCAAAAGTGTCTCAAGACACTTATCACTGTTTTTAAGCTACAACGCACATTTTTTATTTATTTTTATTTTTGTAAACTAGTTTTCATTGTAAATAAACATACCTTCCAATAAAAAATTATTTTAAATGGATTGCTTTCACAGATTTTGTAAAATAATTGTTGCACAACAGCACATGCAGCAGATCAATTTACACGCGCGAAAAAACATATGTTTTGTGTTTATGAAAATAAAAAGTACCGTTTAAAGCACTGGAGAGCTTTTAAAGCTTTTTTCTCAGTAAATTTGAATGTTTTATTAACGATCAAGCAATATTTGAAAGACAAAAAAGCTCCCATTTTTTTTTTAAATTTAAAAATAAAATAAGTGTCTCAAGACACTTATGAGCGTTAGAGGGTTAAAGAGTATGTTCTTTCATTCAGCCAACTTTTCGGGGCTTATCTGCGGCATTCCAATGGCTATTGCAGCCAGTGCTAAACCGATTTGGCTACGGCTTTTGGTTTCTGTGCCCACAGCTGGCATTCAATTATAAATCAAGCATCAACCATAATTGAAAGATCAAACGCACAAAAAACTGAAACATGTGTAGAGGAGGCCAGCTGTTGTGTGTGTGTATGTGTGCGGGTATATTTGCTACGCATTTGTCGCAGCTTTCATTCATGTGTTGATAAAAATACACACACAAACACACACACACACGCTGAATGGGGCGTAAGCGAAAAATGTTGTGTGCGTTAATAAATTACAACAATAATGACGCCAAACATGATAACAACATGGCTGATAGATGGTAACGGGGCCAGCAGCAAGCGAGTGAGCCAGCTATAATGTGGCTGACTGCGACTCTGATTTGAAGGGGGTGTGTACATATGTGTATGTATGTATGTGTATGCATGTATGTGTGTGTGTGTGTACGGCAACCGTTTGTTATTGATCATCGCAATATTTTGCGCATTAAGCAGACGCAAGTCAAGCCAAACATATGCAGCTACAGCTATAGAGTGGGAGAGAGCAGGCAGCTCTGGCCAGAACTGTGTGTGTGGCCAGCCTTTTATCCATTTGACTTGTTTGCGCAGCGAAGGCAAAAAGGATAACATTGTCCTCTGTCACATCGAGGGCGAGGCATGCCGGCAGGCAGGCAGGCAGCCGGCAGTTGGGCAGGCAATCACAGACTGCTGAAAGCAGCCATTCAAAGTGCTGAAAGTCTAAGCCATTAAAGCATATTAGTTTTCCGCCATTGTTGTTGCTGTTTGTACCCTAGCACACACGCACACACACACAGACTCACACACATACATGTTTATTACAATCTGTGTGTGTTTTTATTTATTTCGCTACATATTTGTTTATGCTCGACTGAACAATAAAAGTTTTAAAGGATTGACATGATTGTCGTCGTGTCTGTATTGCTTGTTGTTGTTGCTGTTGTTGTACTTGCGATTGTTGTTGTGCGCTGCCGCCATTTTGTATTGGGCTTAACATAAAAAGGAAAGGCAAAGAAATATGCAACAGCGTGTTTACATTATTATAATAATAAAAATGTTGAAATGTTTTAGAGAAAAGTTAGGAAATGTAAAAGAAAAATACACTTTTGATTATGAAGTATTATTTATTGGCATTTGCCAATAAAAAAATTTCATTATTCAAACTTAAGAGCTAATATTTAACTAAAAACCAAAGATAACATAAAACTCACATTTGATTGAATTTGCTTTTATGGCTTTAGTTCAAGTCGTTAAACTTCTAATCAGAAATGATTAGATAATTATATGTCTATATGTATGTGCGTGTGTGTGTGTGTATGTATATTGTTTTCCGCAAAGAACAATAAATTCATATTACGCATACGCCTCATTGGCCATTAGCCAATTAACAAAATAAGCAATAGATTTCAACTACATTGAGCATTAATTAAACCACTAATTTATATTGATGTTTATTATTTGTGTTTAAACAGCTTGATGATGTTTAATCAACATAACTCAATGCAAAACAATTTGAATTAAATTAAATTAAATTTTGCATGTCAATGAACAATTCAGCTAATTTATTATGCACTTTAAATTCTTGCCAGTGTGCAGATTTTCATTCACACTTCAAACTGCTTTTTACCGAAATATCAGCGAGCAGCTCGACAATAGCGATAAAAAAAGAGCGGGAGAGAAAAAATACCAACAGCAGCAGCAGCAGCATTCAATGCAATTTATTTTCGTAATAAAAATGCATTTTTACTACAAACTCATCATAGCCGGGCAAAAACTAGCGCACGAAGCGCCAACAAATTTATGTGGCATTCATTATGCGCTGAGGTTTATATCTTTATATATATATAAGTAAATTTATATACATATATATGTATGTTCAAGTATATAGTATACAACGTTTTTAATACCCTTTAGTTGTAAAAAAAAAAACGTGTTATCAATTGCATCGTAACATTTAAATGCTGAAAACGAAAAAAAAAGTTGACATAGAAGTAGATATAAATTTTTTATGTTTTGATGGATTGTCCTGTTGTTAAATTAAAGAGCAAGCTGAACTATAGATATATTGCGGCATATGTTTTCATTATAGCTAAGCTTAAAAATCAGCATGAGAAATTAAAATGAATAGTAAAGATTCAGTATACAAAATCTCCTGAAAAGCGTGAGAAATATCTGAAATAAATTTCCCATTAATTCACTTTAATCAAATATAATTAAAAATTATTATTACTACATATTGTCAGAGGCTTACAGGGCATTAACAATTCTAGCACAACCTTTTCAAATTACTCAATCTTGTTTATTGTGCATTTTGTTTGAAAATTTGTTCGGTCTGTGCAAAATTTTATTAAGCTATTTACATTCCAGACTCTTTTTTTCTGCTTTTATATTTGTGTGCAACGAATCTCTGTATGTGTGTGTGGGTTCAGCTGCAGTTGCAATGCGTTCACTCAGAATTTATGTTTTTAATATAGAGAGCGACGCCAATAAATACGATAAACTGACCCGTGGGCTACAAACAAATCCCGTAGCAACGGCCACCTGCAGTTTGCTTTTCTTTTTTTTTTTTTTTTTGGCTATTAAACAGCGCTCGCGCTCGCTTTTAATCCAATGGTTCCATAATAATTTGTATACATTTTATTTGCAGTTGCTTAGGCCATGTTACGCATACGAACATTTGTGTGTTCCCACTCAGATAGCGTGCAAATAAAATAAATTGCAATAAATAATCTGGCTGTGTGCCATAAATCTCAGTTAAATGGACATTTGCATCTTGACATCGTCGACAGTTACAGCAGGAAGGGAAAAATACACACACGATGAAAAAAGAGTGGGTAGAATTATAAAAGAAATAAATTGGCGAAAAACAACTTGAAACAAAGCAGCAAATGATAAAATACTAAAAAGAAAAGAAAAAAGGCAGAGAAGCTGAAATGAAATGCCTGTCATTGGATATGCTGACCAAGGTCACTTCAATAGGCCTAAACTACTTCTATTTGCTATTGAATAATTGAGCTGAAGCAGCATTGAAATGGCTCAATTTATGTTAAGCAATTTAGGCTAAGTTTCTGAGCTGAAATTTTTGTATATTTTTTAATTATTATTTCACTTTTATATATGTTCAGTCATGATACATTTTCTTTGAGCTAGTAATTTATAGAGAAATTTATTTATTTATTTATTTTTTTTTTTTTGTTAAATATAAAATATAGTCGTCTAACTTTTATATTATTTTTCTCTTTATTAGACTTTGACAGTTTTTTAAATATTTTATTTTATTTGATTACTTATATATACTACATCTTTTTTCCGAGTTTTTGATTATTGTTTTTCATAAACATTTTTTTACTTGTTTAATTACATAAAATATAAATTTTTCCCAGTTTTCGATTAGTTTTTGTTGTAATGCCTTTTTCATTTTTTATTGATTATTTTGTGACAACAATTTCAATTATTTTGCAAGCTATAATAATTTTATCTCTTGAAAAGTATGAGCTGGTCTCAACTTGGCTTTTAAATATAGATGTGCAAAAGCAAAGCAGTTGCCATTTCTCACTCCAATCACTGTCTCCGCCCTGTGGAGCTACCCCTGGGGCCGCAGACTTAAGTACGTGTTGATTATGGCTTGGATTTAGTTATTGCTGTTGCTCTTGCTGTTGCTTTTGCTGTTGTTGTTGCTGCTACTGCTGCTGGTGTTAATGGCGACAGAAACTACAACTGCAAGGCAAAAGCAGATGCAGATGCGAATGAGGATGCGGATGCAGCAAAAGATGCTGAATGCGCCGCCAACATGAGGCAAACTTCTAGACCATTTACCATATTCCACAATATAAGCAAACGTAGTTTTTTATGCAAATATTTAAGAGCATCATCGAAGCAAAGGCGAAGAGTGCACAGCCAGCTCTATGCAGCTGCAATAATGTTAGATATATATGTGCATGTGCGTCTGTGTGTGTGTGTGATATCTTCTGCTGTCTGAAGAGTCTGAGAGCTGTAAGCCATATGTAGCACATACAACTGTGCGTGTGTATGTTTATGTGTGTGTGGGTGTGTGCACACAACACTCGACGATAAAATCGTCATGTAGTCGTAATGTCTGCATCAAATTGCATTTGCTAACGCCCCCTAACAAACGCCCATGCTCCTGCCACGCCTCAAGTGCCTCAAGGAAGGCGTGAGCAGGAGCATGGCCGGAGCGGAGGATGGGGGGGCATATGTGACGATGTCGTCGCCGTCATCGCAATGTGTATTTATGCATAGTTTAATGCGGTTCAATGTCTGGTAAGGACATCAAAACACGACACAGGGCAACGACGCACTGCTAAAGCCATAATCATAAACGTAATCATAATCAAAGTCAGCGACGGGAATCAGAGAGCATAATCAACAGGCGCTCAGCTGAATGGAAACATACACACACACACACACACATACTCACATATATATAGTCATCCAAATATCCAAACATATAGAATTTTTCTTTCCTTTATTATTTTCAAATTGAATTGACATGTCGTCGCATCAGACTAATCGGATTTTATTTAAGAAATATCATACGGAATTTGCATTCAAATTCGTTGCATTCGTTGGCAAAATGTTACGACACGAACTTAAGCATAGATTAAGG
The DNA here is from genome assembly GCA_030914385.1 of Drosophila antonietae. Classification (NCBI taxonomy): domain Eukaryota; kingdom Metazoa; phylum Arthropoda; class Insecta; order Diptera; family Drosophilidae; genus Drosophila; species Drosophila antonietae. The sequence continues at coordinate 21,850 of JAUESO010000208.1, forward strand.
GTTACGATTAGACTGATTTATGTAATGTTTTAGTGCAAATGGGAGGTGAGTGGAGTGAGGTTCAATAGAAAAAGTGTTCAGGCAGCGAAGGTAGTGAATTGGATAGAGATATTAAAAGAGAAAAATTTTACGTGGTTGTTAAGGACTTTTAAGATTATTAAAAACACTTTTCTGTGTGTCAAATACGAAAGAGTTTCCATTAAATTCTTTTGTAAAATAGCAATCAACACTTTGATATGAGCTATATATAGCAAAGCTCGCAAGTAACTCTTAACCGTAGATTAAGCTGTAAATAAATATTTAATTTATATCGTAAAAAATCTCGCTCTCTATATCAAGCGAAAAAAAAATTAGACTTATTCTCGCTCTGAGCCTTCGTTTCTTTTCGTTTTTCCATTCGGCGCCTTGAGTTGCACTATTCGTGTGATGCTCTTTTAACGAATATAATTTTGACGTTCGCATGATGAGTTTGAGTAAGTGAGCAGCCAACTCAAAGAGTCTATGCAATCAGTCTTAACTTTGCCACACACACATGAACGAATTCACACTCATGCGTACGCAGCGACCTATTGATGTATTTAGCAAAGACAACTCTCGCACACATACCAATACAAACACGACAGACTTTTTGCTCCATAAAACTATCCAAATGTTCGGGAAAAACCCAGAGCGAAGCCGATCGCAAACGAACTCACTGAAGAACTCACGCAAGCGGTTGGCTCTCTTAGTTTCTTTTTAAGATGTGAATAAATAACATTTTTTGGCGGACATTGGGAAGCAATCAACACATATTTTCGAGCTCTGATATAAAGCATATTGCTGATAGCTATTATATAGATATGTTTATAAATCCAAATAAATAAATAAATAAACATATTCTTCTATGGGTTAAAAATTTGTGTTAAAATCAAATATTTGAGACATCTTTAAAGTTTTGTAAGGAAAATTAATAAAAGCAATATTATTTTAAAATTATATTATCTTTTTTTCAAATATCTCTTTCTAACATTTTCATTTGCATATAAAATTCCATGATAATAATCGATTTCAGTCTTTCGTTCAGCTCCATTACGTTCTTTAATAGCAAAATTGAAATTCATTCCAAGAACAGCTTTTATATCTAACAAAGAGTACATGCTTATTATATATTATAATTATTATAATATTATATATTATAATTACTTATACCAAACAAAATTGAATTTCTGTACATGATTGGATATCCACTTGCTAACTATCTATATACTTAAATACTATCTATTCACTTAGCTCATGCACACGTTCGTCTACAGCCAATACCTATAGCAACAAGAACAGCAGCAGCTCATTGACAGCATTTTTGTTATGAAGGAGCACTTCATTTGAGCAATCAGGATCAGCACATGCAAATTGCATGGCTCAAGCATGCCAGTTGGCAATATTTCATTTCGTTAAACAATAAACGATTTGCTGCTGCAATATCAGGCTATCAATAACAACAAAACGCACACACACATAAACACACAGACGGCCAACTGTCACTTGAAGTAGAAGTAAGCCAAGGCACATGGCTAGAAACAATTGATTATTGTGTGTCATAAACACTGGAAGCAGCAGCAGCAATTGAGGGGATCCATCTATGGTCAAATGGAAATAAAAAGAAAATTTTCGGTGGCAAAATCAAACACACATATACCCACACACACACACATGCACGCACACATACACAGACGAAACTGTCAAACGCAGCCAAAAGCTGAAACGATCCCGTCTGGGGCTTGCTCCCAAAACCAAATTTAAATGTTAATCAACTGCCAAAAAAAAAAAAAAAAAAACGAAAGAATATAATAAAAGCGAGAAAAAAATATTGTCGAAATTGAAGAGAAACGAAATGAAATTCGCATGCATGCACATGAAAATGAATTTGACATGGGTGGACCATGACGGAGAAGCGAATCGTTCAGAGTTCATTCGAAATGTAATTGACAGCTCCAAGTGGCAAGAGGCCTGGGGGTAGCTACTTAGCATTATTGCATGCAAAGGGTTCGATGTGCCCCCCAAAATGTGAGATAATAAAACCAAAGTCAGACGGCGCAAAGTAATTAATAAAATTACGATATTGTTGAATTGAGCTGCTAATGAAAATGGGTTGAATTGAGTGACTGAAGGTGGGCGAAATAACCAAAAGTGAGAAACTCTTTAACATTGATTGTAAATGAGAATGACTATTAAAGTAGAGAATTAATATGAGGGATTTTTATTTATTTGTAATGATTTCTTAAAGACAATGCATATTAGTTGATTTTGTAATAATCTTTACGTATTACATATTTAATATTGAAATATATATTCTTTTAAAGTATTTCTGTTGCATGTAATAAAATTAATTAAATTTCCATTTTTGCAATATGTTATACGTTGTGGTTGACTGCAACCTGAGCGATACGGCAAAGCTATTTGTTTTTTCTGTATTAAGCCTTATTAAGCCTGAAATTATGTTTAGGTTCAATTTAATTCATATGGTATTTTTTGATTAAATAGCAAAAGCAAAAAGAAACACGTTAATTTTAATTTTTATTTATTATTTTATACAAATATATATCAACTATCACGAATATATCAATAACAATATAACACAGTTAGAAAACTAGACCTGAAAATAATAAAAAAAAATAAAGATAATCATATTGAACAAATTACTCTTCTTTATCATTTATTATTATAGATGCTTAGTTCAACAATCACTCCACAAAGCTGTTCCTTATAATGAAAAACAAATAAAAATATTACTCCCTTGCTCTTACAGCTCTCATTTCACAATAAATATTACCATGTCAGCTATTTTGATAAATATGTCAAGCACATCTCATACACCCATACTGCCTCGCTCTCTCTCTCTCTCACTCTCTCTAAACATCTTCATGCATATTGCATACGATTTGGTGTGCTTGCCTCTCTACGCACTTCTCACACAGTTGACTTTTATTGATTCTGCAGTCGTTTCCCGTAGCCAATTTATTGAATGTTCGCTCATTATTTGCTCTTTAATTGCAACAATTTTCTGATTTGATGGCATTTGCAGTGCTTGGCCCCGTCCATCCCGCTCAATGTCCATTATCTCCTAACTCGTGTGAGTGTGTGTGTGTGCTGGGTCATAAAAAACCAAAGCAAAGAGAACTGAAACGCTGAAGGCTCATAAAGTGTGCCGCATCAAGTCGGGCATTGCGAGTGTTTCAGTTTTATGCTCCATGTGCGCTGAAAACAATCCCCAAGGCATGAAGAGCAAGGCCCACCCCTCCAGCACCCCCTTAGGCAGCTGCCCGCCAGTCAAATCAATTGGCGGAAAATAAAAAGAGAAGAAGAAGAAAAACACACACTCACACACACACGCACACGCACACACTCTACACAAATACAAATAAATCGCAGCATTTCCGCAACGGTCATGTTCTGCAGCTTTTATGATTATTATATAAATTCGCTCAGTCCAACTGCCCGAACGCCCAACCGACCGCCACGCCCCTGGCGTTGCTATAAACAAAATAAAATAACAGCGTTGGCAAATAAAAAACCCCCCCAAGTCCTGGCCGGATTTTGTTGATGATGACGCAAACTGCACGCTTCATTCGCCAGCGCCATCATCAGCGAAAGCTGTTCCGAGTGGACATTCAAACCAGCCCCAGACTCCATCAGACTCCTCACTCACACACGTCCATTGTCAGTGCTGCGGTCAATATTCAAATGTTGAAATGGTCAGGGACCATGGCGCATTTATTAAGTTGTTAAAACATAATTTTCTGTTTGCCAACTTCAAGTGTAGTCAGCTGCAACTTAGTCGCAATTGCGAGAGTGTGCGTGGCACGATCTCTGTGCCTGTGCCGCGTCGCGCTGCTTATGAATTATGAAAGTTTTTTTTGTGTATATGTGTGTGTGTGTGGTTTAGTCAGCAACGCGTGTTGGCCATAAACGCCTGGCTTTATGACCCACAGAGCTATGGAAATTGAAAGTGAAATGTTGAGTGCAATGTGACTGTGGCACGACCGCATTTCGGGTGGGCCTATTGTGGCATATAAAACAGCGCAAATTGAGGTGCAAATTAAATAATCAACTAGACGGCAATTTTGGCACAACTGTGGCAATTTGTCAAAGATGAGATGAAACAGCAGAATAAACAAATGTTTCGTTTACGGACATTTGGGAATTTCATATTTAAAACTTTTAAACTAACTCTGGTTCCGAGTTTCAGAAATAGAAAATATTGTTATTCGTTTTTTGTTGGATATATAAATGTTTTTATTTTAATTTTATTTATTTTTATATATAATTTATTTATTTTTTATTTATTTTTATTTATTTTTTTTTGCAGCTAAGAGATTTGTTTTTTTGTGGAACATATAAATGTTTTAATTTTAATTTTATTTATTATATATTATATTTTTATTTATATAATTTATTTATATTTATATTTATTTTATTTTTTATTTTTATTTATTTGTTTTATTTTATTTATTTTTTTTTTTGCCAAGAGGTTTGTAAATTAGTACTTTTTCTGTGAATTAAAATAAATTTATTTTTCTTAAATTTTGATTACTCAAACCTTACCAAATGCTTTCCACATTATAAACATTTGAATATTTATAAAAATAGAATTTGTTTGCATTATTTTTTTAATAAAAATCTTCAATGACTACAGTCTTAATTTTGTGATTCTCATGGGACTTTTTTCCATTTATCCAGTTTTTTATATATTTATTTTTATTTGTATTGTTTTAGCTAAATGTATACTTCTCAGTTTCTCGCCGTTTGTAATTTCCAATTACATTTCGTTTAAACTCTGACACAAATTACCGCATTGCTTTACGATTACGATAAGTGGCAAGTGGCATGTAATAAAAAATTCAGATTTTTCCCATTTGATGAGCATATTTCGCACATTTTGTATTCATTCCTTAGCTGTGCAGTTAACAACTCAACACTTGATCTTTGCATTGTGCTTTTAATGCCCTTCATGGCTGCATCTTTAATACGCTGAAATTTGACTCAATTTAAGCTCGTCCATTCACTTGGACAGCTGCACTTAATGCCCGAAGACAATGAAATCTCAGTGCAATTATCAACTCCCGCAACATAAACCAATGCAATGTCAGATGATACACACACACACACACACACACAGACACAGTCTTTCTTATTTATTCATTTGTTGATGAAAGCCGTGGGAGAGCAATGCAAATGAATTAAACGTTGCCTCCTGCTTTTTATTTATTTTTTCTTCCATTTCATTTGTATGTATGTATGTGTGTGTGTTTTTTTTTTTTTTTTTCGGTGTTATTTCTTGCAATTAAATTTCATTTGGAAAATATCCAAATGACAAGCGGAAAATGAGGAGGCGTCAGCTCCGTCGCCAACGTCAAAGATGCTTCACACAACCCTCGCTCCCGCTCCCGCTCCCGCCCCCGGCACTGCACAAAAGCAAAGAGAGCGAAAGAGATTCAGCGTGGGCGGGGCCAAAAATAATAATGGCGTTGATTTCATTTCATTTCTTCAATGGCTGCCATCATTTGTTCTTTCGCCCCCTTCTTTTACTTTGTTTGTCTACTTGTTAGCAGTTGCCTCGGCATTAACACGTTAAAAATTTCGCTCGAGCACATTCTCTTTATTTTCATCCTTACTTTCGCTCCTTACTGCCGCCTTACTATTTCCGTATTTTTTCCATTTGCCGCTTTAAGTGAGATATAAAAAAAAGGAAACGAATTTATATATATACTATATATATTTATTTTTGCACTTCTGTTTGCTTCATTATTTGCTTGAAAACTGCAAACATTATCTAGTTCTTGGCATTCTCTAATGAATTGATGACAAATTTGTGGACAATTTATATTATTTTATGCAATTTCTCATTTCATTTGATTACATTTTATTCAATTGATTTATAATGCTTAAAATGATATGCGATTTTCTTGCTTCATAATTTATGTATTGGATGGAAAAGGGATTATTTAAATAATGCACATTTATGGAATTATATATGTCAGAGATGTGGATATTCACTTTTGTTTTATTGCCATTTCTTCGATTTCCTTTACTGCCAGTCTAAAAAAAAAATAAATAAAAATAAAAATAAAAAATAAATAAAATAAATAAATAATATATCTAGCCCCCCAAAAATATTCTACTTATCAAAAATTCTAATAGAAAATATGCAATAAATAAAATACCATAGAAATTTACAATAATGCAGACAAAAACAAAACAGCATATGAAACACGAAATTGTTTTCATAAGTAATCCATACTTCACTATTAAATTGCACACACAATAATTGATATAGCAACCAGTATGCAGACATGCTCTTCAAAATCAATTAGGCGAAGCCATCAAATTATAATTATGTGCAACCGCGATATTAGCACTTTACGAGTTCCATTTTGGGCAAAACAAATAATTGGAAATATGAGATATGTGTGGGCACACACAGGCATTTAAAAACGTGTGTGTGTACGTGTGTGTGTGTGTGTGTTTGCCACATTACGCATACGTTACGTATGCAGCTCAAAATTTGTTGGCTTTGGGCCAAACCAAATGGCAAATGCCAAAACGTGTAACATATTTTCGGGTAAAAGCTGTGCAACAATTTGCGCAACGAATTCAAGTTGCGTTGCCACGCCCACGCTCATAAACGCCTACATTACGTTGAAATCAATGCGTGATGGACATTTATGGAACATTTTGTCGAATTGCAGAGCTTACAACTGCAAACTCAATTGCTGGCAAGTGGCCAGTGGAGTCAAATGTTTAGCTGGCAGCTAAATAAAAACTTTTATATATTTTGTTGTCCTTTTTTTTTTTTTTTGTATTTTTGTCTCTTTTTATCAGTTTCCTTAAATGCCAAGTGAAAATAAAATTTTGGTTATAAAATTTTATGCCAATTGAAACATTCAATGCGCGAGCATATTTCCTTTATGGCCATAAACATACATATATACTTTATTTACCTACGGCAACTCGACGATGCAGTTTTCAGTGTATGCATGGGGCTGCTGCAATTGCAGCTGCAGCTTTGGTGGGGCTGCTTTCTTGGGCCGCACTTGCTGCATTTCCGCATTGCGCACCAAGGACATTATTCATTGTGTGCCTTGGCAGAGAGCTGAGCAGGCAGTCGGCAGGCAGGCCATGCAGCACTCTAGAGTGCAATAGCAGTTAATAATGCCTCCTCTTACATGTCGCCGAGTTCTTGGCCACTCGCTGATGCCACTACTACTTTGGCTGCTCCTGCTGCTGCTGCTACTTTTCGCCAGTTTCCTTATCAAGCTACACGCCCGAGCACTTCCGGCGGACAGCCACAGACAGAGAGAGAGAGAGAGAGTGCGAGTGAATGATGAAGGGCGAGTGGGCCACTGTGGTCTAGTGTCCTGTGTTTTGTTCTGTTCTGTTCTTGTTATCAACAAACGTTGTCATTGCTGCTCAAGTGTCGTGGCTTGTAGTTTTCTTTTTTTTTTCATTCTTTTTTTTTTTTGTTATTATTTTCTTGTTTTTTGCTCGGCTTTTGTCTTTTGCGTCTTTTGTCTTTCACTTATGCATGTCCCGTTTCCTTTTGCGCTGGCAACTTCTGGAGATTTTATGACGCGCCAACTTGCCGAGCCGAGCCGAGTCGAGTCTCGCTCCAACCCGCGCTCGACTGGGCCAGGCCTGCCATATGAGCCCCCAAGGCATTTGGCAAAGACAACGGCCCTCATAAAGTGCGCAAAGTTACAGTCAAAGCTCAGCTACAGCCACAGCTACAGCTACAGCAACAGCAACAGTGACAACTACAGCAGCATCTTCTGCTTCAGTCAGGCTCTAATACTTTGATAATCCTTGAATCCTTGGCTACAGCTATGACTGTGCTCCGACTTCACATGTCGAATATGTGCTGCCACAATAACTTTTGATACGCCAGCGTACTCGTTATCCTGCTCATCCTTAGACTCGATATGGATATGGATATGAAGACAGCCGCCAGTCAGCTTTGTTACTTGAGCTTTATCGCATACACAAACGACTACAAATATAACGCAATGTATCTATGTGTGTGTGTGTGCGTGTGTGTTTGTTGCAAATTATATAAGCATGATAATGTTGCATAACACACACACTCACACAGTTTCAGCTCGAGCTGGCGCTGGAAAACTATAATGGCTTTCAGTTCGTGCTGGCTGCAGCTCTTTGCAGTTTGTCTAGTTTCAATTTCAATTTCATTTGATTTCCCTTATTGTCTTCTGACGTCCTTTATCTTACTCCTCGTTTGCTCCACATTGCAAATGCAGCTCCTCAGTGATTTATCAGGGATTTATGATTGTGCTGGCTTGAGCTTAACTCTCATATTGCACTAGCTCAATAATAAAGCCAATTGTAGTCCCACCGTATGCAATGCCCATTTTGACTTAAATTGCGAACAGCATACAATGACAATCATTCTGCAATTCTGAAATATGCAGCATTCAACAACAAGTTGTTCTTCTTATGCATGTAATGGAAGTGGAAGTTGTAATTGTCTCAATGAAATTCAGAAATTTAATAGCAAGCAAATGCAGCTTAAATTAATTTCCATTTGATAAGGTAGAGCGATAGCAATTGAATGATAGAGAGTTTTAATTTTATAAATTCCTCTATGATAATTAAATTTAATTAAAAATTTCAAATGGATTGAAAATAGGAATATAAACCTAATAAAAAAAAATAGTGTTTTTAAATAGAATTATTTAAAAAATAATTACATTTTTAATATTGGCTTTTGCCATAATAAAAAATATATAATTATCAAATTAGATTTCTTTTCTTTTTTTTTTATTAATAAATACTTTTTTTAATAAATTACGTTAATAAAATTTTAAATATTTAATTGTTTGTATAAAAGATTAATACATTTTTAGTTGTAATATTAACAAGATAATGAAAATAGAGATTCCAAACTTTTTCTTTTACAAAAAAATTATTCAATATATATATTTTTTGTTTTTTTAGAATTTTAATGTAATATTCACAAAGCAAATTTGCTTTAATAATTAATTAAAATTTAAATTACAAAGCAGCATTAAATAGCATTTAATATATGCTTAATTGGTCCTCCAAGTTGAGGCAAGTAAATTTCATGCAAATTCCATTTGCAGACAGCTGCTTCCACACAACTTGAAAGCCAAGCGTGTGTAGGGTATTGCCAGCCAGCAGTCAGCAGCCACATGCCAGACACACAAGTCTGTGGAGCAGGGGCTGGCGCAGCAGCTGACGGAAGAAACCGCAACGAAATGCGCCGCTTAACCGCAGATGCTTTTTGCATGCATCACGCAGGCAGAGGCGCAGGCTGCCTAATTGCATATTGATAACAATTTCCAGCGCTAATCAGTTATGATGGCGTCCATGAAAGGAGACGGACATAATAGCGAGCGCTAGCTCGGAAATGCACAATTTGGGTTTAATTTGTGTGAGCCACATGCAAATGTGTGCGTGCGTGTATAGGTACGTGTTAAGCCCATTTGCTTGCTGCTTTCCAAATGATTAAACTATTACATTTACAACATTTATAACATTGGCTCCAATCGACTGCATTAGGCCGACTGCAGCTGAGCTAATCGTGAGGCTGGCACATGAATTAAATTGATAATATTGTTGACAGTCATACTACAGCTACATACACAATTCAGTTTGTCGAACCTAAACCGAACATCAATATTTGTACACACATATTTGCCAAGCAAATATGGCTGCAATATAACTTGGCTGCGCGTTCTGTTTGATAATTAAACATTTGGCTATGGCTTATAAATGCTTTATGCGTGCAACTTTATATAGACAAATGTACAAGTGTAAATTTATATATATATATTTGTATAGCTGCCACTTAAATTATGCGATAGAGCGCGCGACAGTTGACAGAGAGAGAGAGAGAGAGAGAGAGAGAGAGGAAATAGTGCCAAAGGAATATAAAATTTTGATATGTGAATATGTATATGTGTGTTATAATTTTACATAGACAATTATTTAGAAGTGCGCAGCCAGAGAGCATTCCCAGCTCAAATCTTAACATCTACACAGATGTATGTGTGTGTGTGTGCGTGTGAGTGGCAAAGACTTGAGCTTAAGTGACACTAACAGCTCAGCGAGTGGAGCTGGAAGCTGGATTTGGTATTCAGAAATGCAGAGTATGAGATTTCCGCCTAGCCTGTTATGTTTTGGCTGCTGAGAGCAACTCAATCTAAATGCGGTACAATGACATCTAAAGTGTTTTGGGCTGAGCGCCACGATGCTGTACCATCCAAGCAGTCGACTCGGCTCCCCAGTTTACCCTCACTCGCAAACAAGCTTTGCCAGGCTATGACATTAGTTCTGCTTTCTTTTAAATGTGTCACGTAATTTCAGTGTGCGAATCTCTCACTCCCTCCTCTCTCTCTCACTCTTCATGCCACAAACTATGCGCGAGCAGCAACGGGGTCTGCCAGGACAAACACAGAGACAGACACAGACACAGACACAGAATCGAGTCGAGTCGAGTCGAGTCGAGTCCGGGGGGGAAACACACAGAGAACGATTGTATATGGCTGGCATTTAAGTGAAATGTATGTAGCACATTTTGGCAGTCTTCTGTACTGGTGTTGTGAATGCAGAAGAGCCAGTTGAACAGCACGCGGGGCCACTCGAAATGTATGCCAGTTGACATTTAAAGATAGTTAACAGTTTGCAATACGCGTCGGAGCTCAACAGTTTCAGTAGAATGCAATAATTTTAAGGCAAATGTTGTCGCCGACCTAAATAATTGCGCAAATTTCGCAAGCGAGTGTTTAATTGTTACCAAAATGAAATGCACAACAACAGCGAGTGGGATAATAAATTTGGCGCTTTAAATGGCGAAAAATGGCTAAGAGTTAAACACAACAAACAATTTAGCGGAATTTAAGCTAAATGTCTAAGCTTTGTCTATATTTGAATTTCGCTTCGCATTTTAATATTAAAATGTTGTGAATTTGTAGAGCTCATGTAGTTATTTATTTTGTATACAACTCTAGCTCAAACACCATTAAAAGTCTAACAAAACTAAAAAACTTTACAGCAAATAGAATTTTCGTCATAAACTTTTTATAAATCAAATCAAATATTCAAGCGTTTGTGCTTGGAATAAAAAATTTATATGGGTTTTATATAGGGTCTGGACAGTAACGTTCAACTAGCCGTTCTCATGAATTTACATAGTAAACATTTAAAATAAATATTATTGTATAATGAGATCTGATAGAGTCTGAAATGGTTTACTAAAATTCAAATTTGGAAAGTTTCCAATGTGGAAAATTTTATATTTCTATATAAAGAGTGCAGGCAAAAAAAAAAGTAGTAATAGTAAAATAAAATGTTTCTTATATTTTTATATACACATACATGTGTTATATAAACAAAATATAAATTATATAGCTGAGCGCATTGAATAAATGAAAAATAAAAAGAAAATGTTGACTTACCCAACATATAAACGTATAAATTTTATTAAATACCCATTGAATCATAGCAAGTCCAAAAAGGATAATTATTTAAGCTATATTTGAACAATAAACTGCAATCGACATGCTGTCATTTACATTTGTACTTGTTATAATAGTATTTGCATTTCATTCAACGTTGAGCACTAAAAGGATTATATTTCAAATCTCAAACATTTATTTTTTTGTTTGCCAATTTTTGCACTTTACATTTTTCTTTGAAAAAAAGTTACCATAAAATATCTCTAAAAGCTGCACAAATAATATAGCGTGAATTCTATATGGATTCCCTTTTTTTTTTTTTTTTGTCTCCTGCCCTTTGACAGCTGCGCATTAAATGCAAATTGATATTGATTTAAATTTAATTTTTTTAGCATTAATTTGATGCATTTTACAAGATTTTTTTTTATGAATTCCGATAATCCAATGGCATTGCATTAACAACTCGAACAAATTGCAGTGCTAAATAGAACTGGAAAAAAACGTGACTGTGCGTTTATAAACTTTCAATGTGCTATTAACATGAACTCCGTTCAGGCGCTAAAAAACAGTGAATAAATCGTACAAATCAGCACTTAATGTTAATTAGACTATTATTATATGCTGTAGTAATTAAATGTGAGCATAGCAGGTATATTGATTTAGTTGAAATGATAAATGAGAGAGGAGAGGCCAAGGTAGAGTACCTTGAATATATATATATATTATATAGTCTGTTTATTTTTTATCTACGAATTTGCTAAGCTTAAAATCTGACTGAATGTAGATCCTACACTAAAACATTTTTCGCATAATAAATAAGTTTATTTTCAGTATAATAAATAAAATGAAATATAAAAAAATAAAGCAAAAATTTAGTTTCAATTATAAATTCATATATTTAATGTTTAATATATTTACTATTTATTAAATATTTATTTATTTTAATTATTTATTCTTATTTATATATTTACCCTCAAAGATTCAGTTCAGACCATGAACAAAGTAACTATATTTATCACGTGATTAAGAAAACAGAAGGAACAGCTTTTCACAAATGCATGTGTTTATTTGATTCATCATGAATAAATATATTTTGATATGCCTTGCCAATAAGGTATATATCATTCGAGCAATATTTAGTTCTCTTGCTCATTTTTTTCTTCTCGCTGTTGTGAAATTTTAATACGAGTTGAAACGTGTTAAAATACAGATTAATCTAGTAACGCACATGGCATACGGATTTGCTACAATTTGTTGGCAATTGAGGACAGCTGCAGCTAAGTGCCTGCATTTGACATTAAATGCGCCAACTTGAGCTCTAAACTCGAAAACTTTATGCTAAACCAACGCACGTTAGTTTCTAAAAAACTAAGCTGCGTTACATGCAAAATGTTGCGTATGCAAATTAGTATACACAAAAAAAATTTAAATAAAAAAAAAAATAAAAACAAAATGTAGATGAAGTTAACTAGCAGCCAAGTTGAGAGCCCTGCTCTAAAAGCTAAGCTCAAAAACGGGGGCAACTGACGGGGGAGCCTCTAAGTGGAGTGCTTGTCGCTGTTGTTGAATTAATTGTGCACACATTAAAATTGCTTAACTGAAAGCCACTTCAAACTGCCAAACCAACAATTTTTAGCCCCTAAACTGTGCTTCACTTTTGTGCGTTGCCAACAACATACAAATTTGTACGTGGCTGTGTGTGTGTGTATTTGTGTGTGGCCAACAAATTTAAAGTTTTAGGTAAAAGCTAGAACTCTATGGCGTCAAGGGATTAATTGCTTAAACAAAAATGAATAGGCAGGCATAACACAATATATAGCAGGCATATCTTGTGACCTACGGTTAAAGGTTAAACATCACTCATTTGAGTTTGAATACGTTAAGTAAAAGTATTTGAGTTATGCGATGGAATTTGTAGTTGCTTCTGGGTATGTGAAAGAGCATAAAAGAAGGAAACTTTCTGGAATATGGTATCTGTTTCTTTGAACTTTCATAAATATGTTTACTGTGGTTTATTTATATTTTCCAGGTATTCTAGTAAAGCTTAATTCTTTAAATTAGCTCATATTGAGATGTGGATTTTAAGAATTGAGGCTAGATTTTTGAGTAGAAACCCATTTAAGCTGTATTCATATTAATCTTCAGTGATCTGAGCGTTACTTCGAAGAGCAATGCGCCAAAGAGTTAGCTGTGTGAGCTACAGCGATTCCAGCTGTGCTCAAATGATTGAGTTAATGATCTTCGCGCTTTCTCTGAAAGGGAATAATCGGAGCGCTTCGTAGACTATAAGGCATGAACTATATATAGCAATATGCTGAACTGAATCGTCACTCTAGAGAAGGTCGGCTGTCGCCGATAAGAATATTCTTTTTTCAGGTAAACATCTTTTCTTCTAAAATACTTTTTTTTTCTTAGGGGGAATACTCGGAGAGCTTCGTGGACCATAAGTCATGAACTATATATGTATGTATATAGCTATAGCATTATGCTGAACTCAATCATTGCTATAGAGAACGTCGGCTTCTGTTTAAAATTCTGATAGATTATTTTTCTCTCAGTCTCTCTCTTATGTTCCAAATCGCAATCGTTTAGCCATTTTATATGTACGTCCCTTGAAGTAACCTTGCGCAATATTTTAATAAAAATTCTTTCATTTCTAATTCCTAATGCTTTCAATAACTATTCATGGCTTAATCAAGCTAAACAGAGCTATAACCATATTGAACTACATTTGTTTTGCCTCATATTAGAGTATTTCAGCTTCGTTTTCATCTTTGAATTAATTCAATTATGTTTCAATACTAATTTGTCGAATGTTTTGCGCATGTGTCTGGCAACCTTGGTTTGTCCTGTTGTTGTTGAATACATACATATGTGTCCCTGTGTCTTGGGTTTCCTTTTACGCTTTCTATTCAAAATTCGCACACTTTTCCTATTGCTATTGTTTTTTGTTGTTTCTGTAGTTGTTGTTCTTGTTTCTGCTGCTGCTGCTTGCCCATACAGTTTCTATTGTTATTTTCATTTCCACTTTACATCAAAACGACTGTCTATGTCTGACTCGCTGGGCGCCGCTTTTTCCCGCTCATCATTACATTTCATTAAGTTTCAAAAGGCAGACCTTAGGTCGGGCCATGTTTCGTGCATAGTTGTAGTAGTTGTTGTTGTTAATGTAGTTGTTGCTGTTGCTGTTGCTGCTGCTGCTGCTGCTGCTGCTGCTGCTTTTTGTGTTTATTAAACGCTTTCGGGGCGCGTGTTCATTCAATTTGTTGTTGGCTTGCTGCTTGCTGTAAATGTTATGTATACATGCCTGCGTCTAAATAAACAACAAAACCCAGCAACAACAACAAGGACGACGACGTCAACTCGCAGCACAAACGCAAACAACACATGCAAAAGTTCATGCTGTTTAGGCATTTTGCTTCTTCATATATATACACTTTTTTTTTCTGTGTATATTTCTGAGAAAACGCTGGGAAAATCATTTTAATTGTTTTGTTTAAATAACAGAACGAGCTGCCAGAATCCAGGTCTACGAAGCGACGAAACATTCAGTGTTTGTCTTCTAGGCGTATACTTAATAAATTGCGCGTGTGTCACGTGTCTGTGCGCGTGTGTGTGTGTGTGTGGGTGTGTTTGTGTGTGCCTGTGTGTGCCTGTGTGTTCTTTAATTTTCCATGTCTATAGGCTAAGCGTGTCGCCTAACAAGCTCAAGTGGAAGAATCATATAAACTAAGTGATTTAGTTGGCGTAGATTAGTTGAATTTATGCGCATTTTAATACAATTTATATTTAACATGAAGTTTTGTGAAGCTCTTTAGCTAGAGAAGGTATTTAACAATAAAAGCCATATATTTTTTAGATATATTTATATTTTGGATCTTTTTTTTAGAATTTTCTATTATTTATGTTTAATTTCATAGAGTTATAAATATACAAAAAAAAAAAAAAAAAAAAAAAATGTAGGTATTTCTCTATAAATTTGCTAGCATTACTTGGAGCAGTTCTTGGTATCAGAAAATTAGTCAGACATTTCTTATTTTCACATAATTATTTGACTTTTTTCAATTGGAAACTTGATCAGAAAGCGAGCTTTTAAATTGCCTATTTGAATGGGTTGCACTTGAGTTTGTCTAGCCAATGAAATACGATCATATTTAAAATGTTAAATGATTTATATTGAGCCGCAAAAGTTTATTGTTTGACCTTTGCACGACCAAGGCCAAGTGCAAGCTAAAGTTTATCAATGCCCGCCGGGGCCGAGCTGGAAAGCAAATAAAAGACGTTTATTGAAAATGCTTTGAGCGCGAACACGTACCAAAAGTAAAAGGAATAAAACTTTTTTACCACGACATTCACGCGTACGTGCGTGCACTGAAAAGCTGTGTAATTAAAAGTAGTATCTATATGTATACTTATATATATGTAATGCTTAATATATGTATGTATATATAACTTTATGGTTGATATGATAAATCCACTTAATCCAATTCGGCAAATAAAATTGAAACGTGCGTGGCAAAAAAAAAAAAAAAGAAGAGAACGTAAATAGAAAGCAAAGTCAAAGTCGAAGACGACGTAACAAAATTGCCAACTTTTAATTGTGAAAGTTTTAGTGCGGATGAAAATTGCGGGGCCAAACCACGCACAGAGACGGAGCGCACAGCAGGTGTGTCAAATTGTTGCCGTTGGCATTGGGGGCCAATGGGAAATGGCCAGAGGCAAAGTTTCTTACTTACGTACATATATATGTATGTATGTACATACGTCCTGCTCCTAGGATCTGCTGTCATTTCGTGTTACTTGTCATCAGCTTCATGCGTTTTGACATTTTTATTAGTCGAATACTCCTTAACAGCACGCTCCATTGCGCCAACGCTTTGGGGGCTCCGTCTTTTGGCCCGCTCGTTACCTCGCTCTTGCTCACTCACTCTCGCTTTCTATATATATATATATAAATATATATCTTTGTGTATTCGTCTCTATTACCCTGCCTCCAGCGTTGCCGCTTATTCAGAACTTGTGACATCTAATAAGTGTTTACTACCCAAGAAGCATGCTTTGCCAGTGCTTTAAAACATCAGGGGGAGTTTAAGTGCGTGTGTCTGTTACAATTTGCTGCCCTGCTGGATGCTGCACGCTCTTTACCTCCTCGAAACAACCCCCCACACACACACATATTCCCAGTCGATAAAGAACGAACAAATTGTGCGCAAAATACTTTCTTTTTTTTTTCTTCTTCATCAAACTTCTAGCTTGAATTGTTTTTATTTATTTTATTTCTTATTTTTATTTGTTTTAATTTCTGTTCATGAGCTTTAAGCCAAGACGTAATTGGATGCTTGATAAATTCTGTTTGGTTGATTGATTGATGTCAAAAGCACGCTATTGACGAATTTATAATAAATAAAAGTCTTTCATCATTAATTCTGATAAATGTTGCAAATATTAATCAAATAAATTAAGCATCCATTTAAATCACAAAGTATAAACTGCCATTGTTGGAAAATACGCTAATTAGGGCTCTGTAAATTCTTCGTGGGCCATTGTAAAAAGCTTTCGCATGTTTATTTGCTCAACTCGTGTACGAGCCAAATACAACAACAACAACAACAGCCATACATATGTAGCTTTAATTTATGCAATTAAACTGCTTTAATTAGTTAAGCAACGACTGCAAGAATAACAACAGCAACAATGAAGAAAAAACACCAACAGCTGTTGCATAAATAAGTATGTACATTTCGACAATAATAATAAAGGGGAGAAACCGCATTAAAGCAAATGTATATATATACACATATATAAATATATGTATATATTTATTTATATATATACACTTTAAATATACATTTTAACCATTCACAATTTCGTTTATTTTGCAAAAACCAAAAACCAATTTAATTTGCGTACAAAATGGGAAAAAAAAGCAGCAAAACTTGCAAACAAAATACGTTCAATTCTTGGAAAGGCAAAATAAAATAGCTGCGTGAGCGCCAAATGTTTAAATCATTAAAATTGCTCAACAAAAAAATATTACATAAAAAAATATGTAAATAAAAATTAAAATATTTGTATATGCACATCAAATATTTGTAAGAAAAAAAAAAAAAGAATTTAGCAAAATATTATTATATGATACACATTTATTCATGAAATAGCATAATAAATTCATGAATTAATAATAATAAAGATTTCAAAGTTTATTATTTATAATTATTTGTCTAAAAAATAATTATTTAATTTTTTTTCAATGTCTTTAAAGCTCAATAATTTTATGATTATTTGCATAATATTTAAATTTAAATATACAAATAATATATACATATTTGTGTCTATTTAAAACATTCAATTAAATACAAAACAAACTTCCAGCAAATAAATTAAATTTTGAATAAATATTCAAAATGTTTACCACAAATTTGCGACAATTTAAACAGCTAAATGAGCATGACAAAAATGTATACATAATTGATATATGTAAAAGAATTAGATAAAAATACATAATTGAAAGTTGAGAGCGTGAACCGACACAAGTGCTCTAAAATATTTTAATTACCAATCGAAAATATGAAATTTTTGCCCAGTCAAGTATATTAAATTCCATATGCACACAAAATAGACAAAATAAAATAGGCAAATTTTAAGTGCACTAGAGATATGCACAGAAAAATGTAATCAAATATGAAAAAAAAATGCATCTTGTTTAATTAAATTTTTTTTGCAATGTAAAATTTATCTAATCCAATAACATGTAATTCCCCTCAGTATCCAATTCAATGCCGTAATAGCTTTGAAATGTGGCGAGTTAACAGAGCTCAAAGTTGAGTGGCGCCAATGGGTCCCATTTGGGCGGATCGTTCAGATTGTGTAAATGTTTATGATGCGCCAAAAGAGAAACTAAAGCCATGCAACGTCAATGTCCATTTGCAAAAGTTCTGCCAAGGAACAAACGGGAGGGCAATTGCTAGATGCGGACTTGAGTGGGCCGAAATGTGGCAGCTGGCGTACGTTCCAACTTGACCCAGGAGAGTGTAAGAGGGGCTGAGGGCATGGTTGACAGGGGTGTCCAGTTTCCATTCCAGTTGCAGTTCCAGTTTCAGTTCCACAAGCATCAGCGAAACTTTTAAATGAAATTTTTGCCTTAAAGTTTTGTCAGGTAAGTTGCGCACCAATGCGAGCAAGCTGACTTAGGTCAGCCAGCAAAGTCTGCGGTCTACCGCATTCACACAGCAGCAGCAGCAGCACACAAACACTGCTGCACACCTGTACACCTGCACACACACACACACACACACACACAGTCATATAGAGACACCCACATAATGCTGTATTGTCACGTAGCTTGGTGACAGATTCCAAAAGCCAGGCAAATAGCATTAAAACAACAAACGGCAGCTAAGCAGCAGCGCATTATGGCTACTAAGGATGGTAAGCAGCAGCCTGATGGCCTCTTGCAGGTATGGCACAACAACGAAACCACCTCCGCCACTCACCCCCTCCCCCTCCCCATCCCTCCCACCAATGCCGTGTGTCGTTACAAAAGCAAGTGTTGCCATCGCATAGTCTCTTTGTTTGCCATTTTAGAGCCAAAAAAATAGAGAATGAAATTAGCAGCATATGCGAGTGCTTGCCAAAAAACAAAAATAAGAGTGACCAACTAGCAGTTACCCTAATTTTAGAACTCAATCGAAAAATATATAAAGCTAAATAGCTTTCAGGCGTGTATTATGAAGTTTTTATAATTCGTACACCTTCAAACAGACGCATAAAATTCTTTAAGTTCCTCGAGTCAATTGAAATCTACATAATAAATGCAATATATGAAGATTATGCTAACTTTTTAGCTTTAAAAAAAATGCCTTCAACTCAGCGTTACACACATTTGCAATTTGCCTTTCATTTTTATAAAGGACATAAAAACGGATCACATATAGTCGTTTAGCTAAGCTGCTGCTGCTGCAGCAGCATTTAAAGTAATTACAACATTTCTTTAGCACACATTCGCAGTTATACACACATATATATGGATATAATTCTAACATTTTATATAGCATTAGCGTTAATGTTTTCTTTTTGGTTTAAGTCGCTGTCCAAATGTTTTTTGTTGTTACCAAAAAATTATGACACTCTGATTCAGATTCCGGCTTTCTCTCACAGTTTGCATTGCGGCTCTAAAGCCGAAAGCTAATGCGTTTTTAAATATGCTGCAGCGGATGCTGGGTTAGCATTAATTAACAGGCGCTCAGGCCCAGCCGCAGCGCGGCTTATTGTGGTTACAAAGACTGGGAGAAAAAGAGAGGGAGAGAGGTTGAAGGCAGAGAAAGGCGTGGCTGGTTTGCAAGGACATTAACAGAAAGCGTTGTGGAAAGTGTTTGATAAGCTGACGAGTTGAATTAGAGTATTTTTTTTCGATTGAAATGTTTGGTTTGATTTAAATGATTATGCAACATGACTACAATTGCTTAGTTAAGAATTCACGGAGTTCCGTGATGAATTAAAAGAAGAATTTGTTGAAGAATTTTTCATGGTTTTCTACAGGCAAGGGGAGATATATTAGATATCGTAGCTTGCTACGGAAATCGCAGCTTTTATTTTTCTTTACATTTCAGTTCCAGTATCTATACAAATCTTTTGGAAATTTAACGATATCGAAACATCCTGTGAAGTGTGAAAATTGGACGAATCCTGGTATAAATATTTTCATAAACTTTGCTAGTCATTTTTATGAATTACCGAACTTTATTAGCATTATAAGATATGTAAAAACTATTTTGCTTTTTTCTTATATTTCCAACAGCATTTTGTATTTTTAGATGAATATTAAAACATCTAAAAACATCAATACATTCATTGGAATATTTCCATATTTATCTAATTTAGAATTCCGTACAATAATCAGTTAATTGCTTTCTGAAATTGAAATTGTTGTTTCTCTTCTCTCCAAATAAATTATATGAAATACATAATTTGTTCTTTTCCTAGAAAACATCTTCAATGTACCTTACTGTCAACGTTACGCATTCGTTTTTATATACAAACTTATATAAAATATATATATAAAGTGTGTTCACTCACCTGTTGCTGCTGCTGCGTTTGTCTCTTGGCTGCCAGGGGGCGTATGCTTAATGTTTTAATTAAATCTTTTACGTCTCTTTGCTTTTCTTGTTATTTGCTTTCTTCTCGTGGACACACGCGACACTTGGCAAAGGACACTCGAAACACTGAGCAATAAAAATGGCGCTTGTTACTTGATTTCAATTTCTAACGGGCTTATGTTTGCTTTAGTTGAGGCGGCTACACTAAAAATACTTGCACAAGACATCGTGTAATAAGCCGCACTTGTACACACATACACACACACACATTGAGCGAAAGATAGAAGGACAGACACACATAGAACTGGGCACAACTAGCTAGCACATGTATTTGTTGTTGTTCGTGTCCTTTTTGTTGTCGTCGTCGTCTTCCTTTGGGCTTGTCGTGAAAGGCAACAGCTTGAAATGCTATTAAAATATAATCTGCTGATAATCTGCACTTAATTTCGTGCTTTGCTCAATGCAGGACACAACCACACACACACACTCAGTCTTTATGAAAAAAAAAATGAAAAAATGAAAGAAAAGTGTGTGTAATGTCCTTGCCACAAGGCAATCGTCGTCAGCTGTGCGCTGTCGTTAGTTGTCCTAAGCCTTGAGCAACTCCTGCCCCAGATTAAGGTCTACTAAATAATATTCGTGCCTTTTAATTTTTTTCTTACTTAGTTTTTCTTTACATTTTGTTGGTTTCTATTTTAGGTTTTTCGGTTACTTCTACTTTTTTTTACAACTCGTTCACTTGGTTACTCTTTTTATAAATTTTTTTTGCTGCTGTCTTTATTTCATTCTGTTTTTTTTTTTTGTTCACTTTTTTTCGTCAACCTTTTTGGCGCTTACTTCTCTTTTTTTTGGTGAGCTTTACGCTTCGTTGCTTTTTAATGTTTGTTACGTTTACTGCTGTTGCTTTTTGTTGTATTCTTGCACAACTACAAATGCGCTCATGTGCGTGCGTGTTGATTTCCTTTGCTGTTACCTTTTTGATACACTCGCACTTTTCTTCTCTGTTCTGTTCTGTTCTGTTCTCTTTTGTATTATTTTTTGGGTATGCGACTATTGAGTTTTGAAATTTATTAAATTTTTTTCTTTTCTCTTCTTTAATCAAATTTCCACTTGATTGGAGTGACGACAATTTCGTTGATTTCCGGTTGCTGCCGTTACTCTGCTGTTGGAGGCTGGTGTGTGCGTGTGTGGGTGTCGTTATGTGGATGAGTGTGAGTGTGTGTGTGTGTGTGTGTGTGTGTGTTTGAAATAAATGAAAGAAAAGAGCAGAGAGTTTTTATTAGTTAGATTGTTAATAGTCTTTATTGTTAACTGCAATAAAAACAAGACTTGATTATATAGAAGTTTCATATTTATTAAATGTTTGTTTTGCAACTTGGTTTATGGAGCATAAGTTGGAGTAGAGTTCAGTAGTATGTTAAAACTTAGAGTCTAAATAATAATTAGAGTCTAAATAAAAAAATAAATAAATTACATGATCTATTTTTACTTTCTTTATAGTTGTAGGAAAAAAATTGCTTAACATGAAATACATAAGTTTTTATATAAATTTGTTTCATATTTTAAATTTTTTAACTGAAGCCCCTCTTATATAGTTTACATTCGTTATTATGTTAAAAATTGTGTTAACAAGAAAATGCAGTTTCTATCTTAACAGGAATGTAATAACAGCTGCTTTGGCTTTATTAAAATAAGCAGAACTCTGTTAAATGATAACAGAAACTCATTTAAAGATTTAGTTTCTGTTAAGTTTTTTGCCTTTTAGGCATTTCCCTAAATGCGTGCAGTCATATTATATTAGAAAGATTTTTAAAAATAATTTAATTAAATTTTAATTTAAAAGAAATTAAATGTTAATAGTTTTCTTATTTCTGAAAATGTGCTTCTTAATGTCTTAACATATTCTGTGAACTTAACTTCTTAATTTGTTATAAATTTTCTCAGCATAACTGTCTATAATATTTGCTAATATATTAACAGACACACACATTGGTTTCACGTCCCTCAAAACAAAACTCATTGAGGCTGCAAAGTGTTTCTGATTGAATATAAAAAGTTTGGCCTAACTTTTTCCAATTGCACTGCATTTAAACAATTTGTGAAGTCAGAGTCTTAACGGAACATTGTTGTGTGTCGCCTTATATTGTCGACAATCGCTTTTCATATTTTATTCATTTACAGCTTTTGCCAATCTCTGGCTGCGAGGCTGTGGCTATAATCAAAAACCACTAAGACGCTTCTTTGGGAAATGAAAATGGGCTTAAAGCAATTTAATTTCCTGTAACTGTTTGCATCTTTATTTTATTCCTGGTTTTTTAATTTAATTCGTCGCATTTTTTGTTGTGCGTTGCGCACTCACTTAATTTTCTTCTTCTTTTGCTTGTGTAAATGTTTTTTAAAAAATAATTTGGTTTTTTTTTCTGTTTCGTTTTTTCATTTTTTACCAAGCCAACTTCCAGATCCTCTTAACGTGGCCTTTTTGTGCCTTTTGCTGGGGCGTGTGTACATAATACCCCAAAATGCAACACCGCGGCATTAACACACACACACACACGCATACACACATACACACACGCACAATCACACTGCCTCGCGTAGACATTTACAAGCTTAAATAAAATTCGTTTTCTCAACTTCAATTTTTCTTTTTTTTTCTTATTTTTTGCTGGTAGTCATTTAGTCAGCGTCTCGCGTGTCGACACTCAGAAATATAATAATAATTTTGTTCCTTCTTGCTTGCTTGCTTGCTTCGCTGCCGCAGACTATAAAATATTTAATTTCCTCCACGCATCTGAGGTTTATAATAATTCCTTCCGGTTATTTTTGCCGCAGAGTGTTTCTAATTCCCTCAAAAGCTATTTGGACGCAAAAACATCCGCATGGCCGCCAATACAGCATAGCCCACAACAATTTCCATCAATTTCCACGCCGCTAGAAAAGAAAATTTAAATCACTTTTTCTTTCACACGATTTTCTTTTTTGGCTTTCCCATTCCCTCCTGCTCTACTTCTCCCTCCACGCGTTTCCACGTTCTGTATGTTTCTGGCATTTATGCTTCATTTACTTTTGATGGTTTTTTCTCTGTCAGCCATGTTTTTTCACGTTGTTTTTTTTTTGTGACGTTTAATGGTTTATTGTTTACGTTAGCTTAAATTATTATGTTTACTTGCACTAAATGTTGAATGAATTATAGACAGAGCAAAAAAAAAAAAAAAAAAATATATATATATATATATATTATATATAATATATATATATATATTGGCTACAGCATTTCAAATAATCTTGCAATAAATTTGTTTTTTTTTTTTTTAGATTTTAGTTTTTGAAGCCAAATAAATAATAATTTTATACTCATAAAACGTAGCAAATCATGCAGAAATAAAGATTGGGAAGTTTACAGATATAATGGAATATATTGCAGAGTATATTAACGAGGCCAACGATGTATATAAAATAATTAATTATTAGAAAATGGTTTAATTTAAAAAATATGGAACTTGGAAATGAATTTTTGTAAATATATATATTTTAAATTTTTATTACGTTTTTTTTTACATGTCATGGTAATTTTATATACTTGCAAACAAAGAGTTTTTTTTAGTCAGTTTTTCTAATTTTTAAACAATTATAACCAATAAACATTTTAATGAATAATAAAAAATAATTTAAAAATTATTATTTTTTTATTTTATATTTAATTTTTACATATATATGAAATATTTTATAAATATTATATAATTTATTATTTTATTTATATAATGAAATAAATAAAATGTAATTTAATTTTAATAATAAGAATTCACTGAACTTATATAAACTTTAATGCAAAATAAAATATCTTCAATTAAAATAGTTGAATAGTAAAATTCTTGCAATTAAATCTTCAGAAATAAAGTAGACAGTTGATTTTTTTAATTACTTTTTCATATATTATAAAATCTGACTATGTAAGATATTTGTATAGATTTTATATAAATTGCATATAAATTGAATTTTCAATAATAAAAATTATACAGTCTGCAACAAATATTTGGTTTTGACCAAAGGCAATCACAGTTTCATTTAATTTAAGCTTATTAAAATAAATCCAATAATTTGATATGAAAATATGTGAAATTTCAATTTGTAATCTGTCATATATTTCATGCGTAATTTGAATAAATATCTTTGTTTAAAATTGAAATTATACAACATGCAACAATATTTTATGCAGCATCAATTAAATATTCTCAACAGTTTTAAATTTATAAGTAGCAAAATTATTTGAATACATTGCCAAACATCATAAACACGAAATCAATATAAAATTGTCCATTCATATGCTTATGCATTTTTCTCTTAACTAATCCAATTAGATGCCAACAAATATTGTAAGCTAGTAAAAAGACTTCAATTAATTTCCTCTAACAGCTTTTCCATTTTCGCAGCATTTCACAGATTTTCAATTGAATTTGAGCAAAACAAACGAAATTCTCTTACAATGGATCGAAATTGAGAGCTCATGAATTCTTATGTTTCGCTGAAACTTATTGAAATTGACTTTTATTAATAGGAATTTATTTTGTTTCGTTCAAACAACGCAACTTTATTGTATAAATTTTCACAGCTTAAGCCAAAGTAGCTGGTTGGCTACTCAAGTTGGCTTTATGAGCTGACTAATTAGTTTTATTTGGACATATTTTATTAGCCGAACTCCCAAAGCGAGTGGTAATTAAATTAATTAGAAACCTGTAGAGAGACGTTTGCCAAATAAACCGAGAGCCATCATAAACTCGTTTTATATTTTCATTTAAATACACCCACACACACACGCACACACGCACACTCATATACCCTTCATGGCATTTTAATGAGGTGTTTGACGGTTGGCAAGCGGGCAAGCAGAACATTAATTAAAAAGGGTTTTCTTTTGCTTTCATTTTCATTTGAGGCATCCGCCAAAAATTGTCGCTCAGCTGTTGAGCCGAGCACAAAAAACTGCAGAATATTTAAAAAGCTAAGATAAGAAGAGGAGCAAAAACCTAAGCAAATGCTTTAAAAATAGCTTAAAGCACACCACGCATCGCACGTGTTCGAAGTTGGCCTTTTTTTTCTTCGCTCGCTGTTTTTTCTTTTTTTTTTTTTATTGTTTTTTCTTGTCAATCTCAGGCCTAGGGACACATTTTCAATTGAGTTCATCGCACTCGCCCTCAGCGCCCATCGAATCTCTCCTGCTGACACTCGGCAGCTAGGCCTCTCTCTTACATATCGCTTTAATTTCCGCTTGAATGCAAAGCAAAAGGTTTTCCTTTTGTTGAGGCTCGAAAAAAAAAAGAAAAGGTTCCCTTCACTTGCATGTTGACTGGTCGACCTCAACGGCCAAGGAAAACAAAACAAAAGCCATTCATACATTCTTGGCCCCAAACTGTGCCCGAGCCGTGGCCAACCTTTTCAACTTGATTAATTTTCACAATTTAAGTTGATGAGCACAAAATCTCGCAGCTAAACAATGGCCAAATGCTAGTCGGTGCCATTGAATAGGTGTCAGTCAGTCAGTCAGTCTGTCTATCTGTCTGTCTGGTCGGTCATCCGGTCAGTCTGTCAATCAGACTGATTTAACTTTTTTTATTGCATTGGATACTTTTCTTTATGTACATACTTTTCAGATAACTTTGGCAAATGTGCTGCGATTAGAAAGCGGCACAAAAAATAGACCCACAATTTGATTTATATACGAAATCTGGCGACATTTGAGCTAATGGCTAAAAAGGCGAACACATAAAATTCCCTTTATGCGATCGCCTATCAAACTTAATATAAGCAAAGGTTTCTAAGATGAAAATGCATTTAATTTTATGATTTAAATTGTTGTTACCCAAAGGCATTAAAATTTAATTTATAGACTTTTAGCTTTGAATCAATAGAAAATGTGGCGTTAGCCTTGAGATAATTTTTGTATTCAGCTGTAATAAATATGAACATGAAATATATATGAGGCACTGAAGTCGTTGCTTATAATTTACATAGCTTATGATTTTTGTATATATTTAATATCTAATGTAAATGTTAACTTTAATAATGTGAGAACTGCGCTATAAATTATATATATATAAATATATTTAAATATAATATTATTTTATTTTACTGGTTAGCATTTAGCCTTTGTAAATCCTTTAAATGAATTTAAATTTTCGTAGAATTTATATATTTATATTTTCTCACTCTACATATATAAATAAATCAAATTTGTATATAAATTCAGCAATAATTTGACATCTTAATTCTGAATAAATGGAAAATCAAGAGTCGAAATATTTTACAATCTTTCTTTCGCAAAAGAAGTATCGTAATTGATATAGCATATATTTTTCTTGAATATATTCTATGTCAGCAATAATTTGTATTTTTAATTTTATTTATTTATTTTTTTTTTTTTTTTTTACTTTGAATTTGTATATTGTAATTAAAGAACTCTTGCCGTTGATTAGCATTTTTCTTTTCATTACAAAAATAACGAATATCAGTTTCTGCTTAAATTTCTAAGAGAAAAAAATAATATTTAGTCAAATACTTATTTATTATAGCCAATAACTTGCCAGACTTTGCATCAAAAAATATACATGAATATTATATGAATAAAAAAAAAACAATTTATTATTTTTCACAGCTGGATCAGCTGCAACTGAGCTAAACAATTTGTAAAACATTGCTCATACGGCCAGTTGCTATTGAATAGAGCAAAAACTATGCCAAAAACTCTTTAAGCACAGTTTTGCAGTTTACGGCTTACAGTGGTGCTTGCAGCTTGGCCAAATGATTTATTAGTCTAGTTAAAGTTTGTTTTGGATTTTTGTTCAGTTTGCTTTCGACTTTTTTTTTTATTTGCAGTAGGCCAAAGGTAAAAGAACTCTCACAGACAATCTATGAGTTTTAATCAATTTATTGATATTGGAATTGTGGCTGACAATTTACCAAGATTTATTTATATTGTAGTTGTAAATTTTGGAAAATTCTTGTCTATACAAATTGCTTCTAATTAAGAGCTTACATAAATGTACAAGCTTGTTCTTTTCGAAATATTAATTCAATTTATGCATTAGATTAAATTTCTTGAAGTTGAAGTTAAAGTTAATATTTTGTTTGTTTCATATATGAACTCCAATTAATTTTGTTTTTATGCAAGTTGTTCGAGAAATATAATATACAAAAATATGTTATATTTTTTTATGCCTTTAGCAATTTAGTTTTAAGCTTACATATTTGGAAACACGGCTCTAACTAGCGACGACTAGCTAGCATAGTTCTACCAGAAGCGTTATGCTTTGAATGATTTGAATTTGTTCACTTTCGGGTTTGGTTAGCTCGCGTTATGAAATGCTGCCAAGTGTAAAGGTTAGCAAAAGGCGACTTTTAGCTTGAACCGGTTCGCGTTGGCTTCACCTGTCACTTGGGGGCCCTCAGTTTCTGTTTGCTTTGGCTTTGCCTAAAATTTTACACACACCAATGCACACACACGCGTCGCGCCGCGGAACGTCTCAAACGCACGCACGCACGCACTGGCACACACACATACACATACACTACTAACTGATACACGCTTACGTACATAGACAACTACAGGCCGAAACAGGACGCGCTCAGTGTGTGTGCGCGCGCTTGATATAACGGGAACGCGTGCAAAAGGTTGCTCCCGGTTTGAACGGATGCTGGAGCTTGACTGAAATCACGTTCACCTTAGCCCGAGCATCAGCGCCAACAGCAGGCCAGAACCTAGCACAATGCTAGGCATTCGCAATGTTCACATGAAACCCGAATGGCAATGCGAACGAATCTGCTGTCACGAGATACGAGGCAAGGATGCGACCTGTGTGACGAGTGCTCGGCAGACTCTTTACCATATTACAGCATCCCTGCGAGAGCTTTTGTGTGTAGCTTTCGTTAAAGAGCGCGTGCCGTGCTTAAGAGTATCAAAAAGCTTCAGCGAGCTTGCAATACACATTCAGCAACGGCGCGAGAGAGTGTCAGAGAGGGAGCTTTTGAAAGCTTTTTAGCACTTGTTTACTTGTTTCTGTTTTTTTAAGGGTTTTTTTATATCCTTTTTTATATATATTGTAAAAGGATTGCTTTGTTTTTGTTCATTTTGGGCAACAGACACAGTTGTAAAAATAAGCTTTGTAGTCCTTTATTGTATATATGTGTGTGTGTGTGTGCGTGTGTGTGTGTGTGTGTGTGTGTTTGTGTGTGGACTTTTTGCGGTGCCGGCTACCAATTTAGACAATTTAACAGGTGGTCTCGGCATTTGACTAGGCTTTTAAAGGTTTTTAGTTGATTGTGAAAAAACTAAGGCATACAAATTGGTAAGAAAAGTTTTGCATAGAATTTTGAATACTCTTGAGAGATGAGCATTTAAATATATTTAATTTATATTTACTTTTTCAAGATATTTATTATGAGAATTTCTTAGAGATCTTCAAAATGAAATTAGTTGAATTGAAGAGTTGAGTAACATGTATAACTTTAAATATAAATTATATTGAATATTGATGCTTTTCTTGAATTATGTATTAGATAAGAAAGGCGACATTTACTTGAAGTTTACAACAGAGACTACAATTGCAGTTAGACCTAGGCTAGCTAGAACTTTTCTATATTTTTCTCTGAAAAATTATGTTTGGTTCTATTATGACAGCTTCCCACGTGCACTCAATATATACAAATTGCTGCTAAAAAATACTACGAATTTTTTAAATAAGTCACTATCTATAATAAAAATAATTGCATGCCTGTTAATTTAATATATTATTCAAATGATTTCTATCCGTTGTCAGAGTATCCAAAAAAGGCAATCTATAGCATACTTTTTTGGGCCAACAAAAGGCTTTAGCTGGGCAGGCAATTTGAACGGCTGTCAAAACGCTGGCCAAAGTCTAATCACAAATACCTATCCCATCACACACACACACACGCACACCTGGAAGCCAATCAATACAAGGACAAGCTGATGCAGAAGGCAGTGTAGTTTTAGAGGCAGGGGGTCTTGGTTACATTTATCGGCTAAATGGTCAATGCTGGTCAGCGACCAAATTTGTCCACTTGGTTGAGTGGCAGCAAACGCTAATTAAACTGCTGGACAGGAGCAGCAGCAGCTGGCCCAAGTGATACAAGCCCTGAGATAATCAACATGCCAGAGCCCACCTTGTTGCCCCATTAACTGCTTTGTTTGGCGTCATAGAAAAACGATGGTGGTGGGACCAGAGGTGAGGTAGGCCAATGGGATCAGAAATGATTGTATAATTCCAAGGGAAAACGCTGCCTAAATGCGTAGCCAGTCCATGGCCTGTGATTGACACGTAGAGACAATCGAATTGTGATTTCCACCCAAACTCTGACACAAACTAAATGAACAGCTGGCAACGCTGCATGGCAAGTTGCTAGGCAGCAGAAATGAATCTGGATTGAAACATTGGCTGCACGCAGCCCAAGTAGTCGACGCTCTGCTCGACACTCTGTTATTTGGCCATTAAGTGGAGAGCGGCCGTCAAATGTCCATCAACTTTCAACACAGTTGAAATCTAGCGCAAAATCCTGTTGAGTTTCGTGAATAATTTCGATGCTCATTAGCTGTGTCATGAGCAATGGCCAAATTATGAAATTTGAAATGTGAAAATGTGCGCAGAATGTTAAAATAATTGAGGCTGTAATCACATTGAAATTATGCCAACAACCGAAGCGTTCAACGAGGCATTCCAAAAATAGAAATCTTTCGTTGTTTGAAGTCGAAACATTTCAATTGTCTTGTTTATTATTTTGAAGCAAAACTAGGTTGCTAAGTTAGTTAGATCTACAAATTATTGGTTACCTATGCTAAATATTTATTTTTCCAACTATTATGCAGTCAACCAAATTCAATTTGAATTACCTTCTCTATAAGCAATTGATGCGTAAGATTATGTTTATGTTTATAATTTGTGGTCATTTTTTATGAGCTTTGAATATTATTTTCTAAGATTCTATTTTTTATTATATATATGAATCACTAGCAAGAAAGCTTCTTATCCCTCTTGTTTTGTATATTTTCCATAAAGACTTTTTTAAACTTTCTTTTTTTTTTAAGCACTAATCTTGAAGCAAGTTTTTACATTGGTTAGAGCAAAAAAACATCAAGAGAATATTTTATTGCATGCTTTAAACGTCACATATATATATTTAAAATAAAAAAATGCTTTTACAAAATTTTACATAAAATATATTTATTTATAATTATAAAAAATAAAATTATATAAAAATTAAATAAATTATTTAAAGCATTAAACATTTTCTTATGTATGAGTGAATATACGTATATAATAATTAAAATTGTGCTTCATCCTTATTAGCCTCAGCCTTAGACTAAGGCCTAATCCTCTGCATAACACTTACGTCAATTCTAGATACATTTTTACAAATGCTTTTAACGAAAAAATAAATGCACACTTTGAGATTTTCTTTTCGTATCGGAATATCCTCTTCAATGTCGTTTTTGCCAAGAAGAGGAAATGCGAGAAACCTCAAGCAAACACATGTGCATATTTTGATTTGTAACATTGATGTATTCTCATTTTATTCTCTTTCATATTTTATAAAACATTTTTATTTTTAATCGTCTTCAATTGAATTATTCACTGCACATTGAACTCTTGTTTTGCACTGCTAAAAAGTAAAGGAGAAAGAAAAAAATAAAATAAATAAATAAATAAGAACCAAACAGCCGGCAAATGTAAGCAGGGCTATGCTGCTGAACATTGACGGTTGGAGTGATGGGGGAACTTAAGAGATTTCCCTGGAACACTCTGCAGATTATTAAAGCATGATATATGAAGCTGAAGCGCGCGCTCACTTACCTGTGCGACTGTCTGAATTTATCCAGGAATAATAAACAAAAAAAAAAAAACAACAAAACTTCAAGGCACACACACACACACATGAACACATTTAGAGTTGTCCTGGCGACTGATGCGCAGCTCTGTCATATATCATAGATTTTTGTTTGCTATGAATGTGTGTGGAGCGTGTGTGTGTGAGCGTGTGTGTGAGTGCGTGCCCCAAGGCCCAAAATATCTTCTTTTCGCTGATTTTACTTCTGTTGCTTCTGTTGTTATATTTGGCATTGTTTTTGCTTTGTTTTCTCTCTCTCTCTCTGCTGTTGTTGTTGCCGCTTGCGAGTAATACTCGTAACTTAAATGTTATTTCACCTTGAAAGCACCACAAAAGATTTACGGTCACCTGGCACCTCGCTAGCGCCCTCAGATACACTCTATCTCTAGCTGTCTCTTTCTCTCTTCTGTCTCTCTCTCAAGCTGTCATTGCTCTGTTCATTTTTTTGCTCATTACTTCGCATTTGCTGCTGCTTGAGTTACAGTTTCACTCGACGCTTTCAAAAAAAAATATACCAAGCAACAACAACAAAACAACAACAATCAGAATTTCCATTTTCTTTTCTTGTTGTTACTCGCCGAGGATATTTTGATTTCTATTACTTGTTGTTGTATTGTTCTTCCACAGCTTTGTTTGCAGTCGCCTGTTCGCATATTTATTACACTTTGTATTATGATGTCTAGATTTTGGCCAGACAATTTATGGTCCACACATAAGTACCACATAAATACACAGGACACTGCCAAAGCTGGTGAACAGGTGTTGGCGGGGTGCATAGAAATAAATGGTCGCCCCATTAAGACAATATTTACCTGTTAATGCTTTCTGGAGCCATTGATAATGCTCTAAGCATTCTCAGCATTACAGTGGTACGAGGGGGTTTTTTGTTTTGTAATTTTAAAATGTTTGAGATATATATATATTGTGGTATAACTTTGTCTAAGAATGGATGTTATTGAATGTCAATATATAGGTGATAATGGGTGATTTTAAGTAATTATATGTTAGTAATAACCGTTTTATTAGTTACGCTCTATACAAGGGAAATAATATATCTTACTCCCTCGCACTAGCTCTGAGCAAGCTTCTTCGGTTCTTTTCGTCTATAGAAAAGAGAACACAAAAATATATATACATATATCTTACTCCCTCGCACTAGCTCTGAGCAAGCGTCTTCGGTTCTATTCGTCGAACGAACAGAGAGGCATACGATTGACTCGCTCCATAAGAATCAGTAAGTGAGCAGAAAAGTCAATGAGTCTATGCAAACACTCTTCACATACCCATGCACACACTCTCTCTCATGTGCACTGTTAATATATTTACCAAAGACAACGCTAGCACACATACCAATGCATATGAGTGAGCAGAACTGTCAGAACTATCACACAAATGCACTTACTCAATTTACGCACACAATCAATGAGCTCAACGAACACATCTCTCGCATACCAATAAAAAATACTTTTTGCCAGAGCGAATCGTGAATCGATCGATCGTGACCAAACTCATTGACGAATTGATGCGATCGGTTGCTCTCTGAGTACTTGCTCAAAGTGTGAGTGAAAGACACCTATTAGCAAACATACAGATATTTGCGAGCAATGCCTATATCAAATCTAAATACATTCATAATATAAATTCATTTCACATAATCTGCTGCAATTTGTACAGAACTCATTTGTTATACACATGTATATACATTTGTGTTTTTGCTGCGCAGAACAGAGCAAAGCTCTGCTGTCTGTGCTGCTCATAAATAACATACATCATTATTATCGCATTACACCGGGGCCAGGCGAAAAGCCCAAGTAAACTATATATACATACAATTAATACAAAATACAAAAAAAAAAAGTTGAAAAAAATGGACTATCTGCGTTGTCAACTGCCCAGTTTATGAGAATGGCTGCCGTTGCAGCTTCATATTAATTAAATACAAAATGTTACACTAATAATTTCAACATAAATTCGCACTACCCTTGGTCGTTCCCCCTTTCGTGCAAGCGGAGGGAACATCATAAATTTCGCTGTTCGTTGCAAGTTGCAAGATGGCAAAAGGCTGCCGCGTACACGCAGCGGCCACAAATTGTGAGTTATCTTTGTGCGGGTCGATGCTGTGGCAACTGCCCCTGCAACCAGCTCCCTGTCAGCCCTTGCTTTACTACGGATCTCCTCTCTCTTTCGCTGCTCCCTCTCCATCCCCCTGCCATTGCAATCGCATCGTTTGTTGCCTTTTGTCGCCATTGCATGCAAACACATTAAATTAAATTATTGTCGCACTGGGTGGCTGCTGCTTGCATTCTCGTTAGTTGTGCCACGTCTTAGTTTGGCCTTTGGTCTTCAACATTGAGGGAGAACGCGGTTCGGGTCTTAAATGTCCCACTAAATAGCTCCCCAGTTGCCGGCGAATGGCATAAAAACCCTTTTGCGCTGCCTAAGTATGCCGCACAATTTGGCTTTGGCAACACGTTTCATTAGGCACGCCAAAGGCGTGCAACGCTGCGTATACGTATCATTGTCAACTGGGTTGTTGCTGTTGCTAGCCAAGGCTTAAAGCGCACAACGTTGTCCAAGCCTGCGCCAGCCATTAAATATGTGCCAAGGCTTTACAATGGCTGAAATATTACCTAGCTCTTGGTATAAATATTTAAGTTGAATGGCTTGAAGCAAAGATTTATGGCACAGATGTGTGCATTAATAGGTCAATCTTGTTGTATATTCTAAGTATAAATATTTAAATTGATATACTATTTGTATAAATGTGTGAGACAATTACAGGGCATGCATTAGCGTTCATATAATAATTAAAGTCTAGTTTTGTGTTGAAAACTTTTGTGGCTTTGGCTTGTGGCTAAAAATTGTTGTAAAAGGAGCAATACAGACACAATGAGCTGCACACATACGCAGAGAGACACACACACACACACACACACCCCATACATATACACGCACATTAACACAGCTGCACACGCAAACTGCGTTCAGTCGTGCGCTTCGCTGCTCTGCCTTTGGCTGTGGTCAGTCAACTTGTCGTCGTCGTTGTGTTGTTGTTGTTTTTGTTGCTGTTGTTGTCAATGCATTTTTTGTTGACG
This sequence comes from Drosophila antonietae, assembly GCA_030914385.1. Taxonomy (NCBI): domain Eukaryota; kingdom Metazoa; phylum Arthropoda; class Insecta; order Diptera; family Drosophilidae; genus Drosophila; species Drosophila antonietae. Next base: position 56,404 of record JAUESO010000208.1, read on the forward strand.
CTTATTACCCTGTAGATTTGATATAAATTGACGATAGGGCATATATATATAATATATTGGAAAAGAAAAAGCAAAATATTTATTTTGTTAAAATATTTTTAAAAACCTATGTAAAAATTTTGTTATATTTTCAACTATAAATATTCTATAAAAATTCTAAAAAACCTATGTAAATATTTTTTATTTTAAACTATATTTTTATTTTATTTATGATCAAAATTTTAGAATTAGAAATTGAAACTTGTAGTTAAATATTTATTAAATTTTTTACGCAATATGAACATTTTATCAGAA